>PPHD01018463.1:0-14539 GCA_002909625.1 Bambusicola thoracicus
ATACATATATATATAAAATAATGCTCTTCAAGCTCAAGTAAGATAAGTAGTGTGCTACAACTACAAATATAGCAGTGGAAGATGGGACTTGAAAAGGGCCGACAACTACAAGATGGATCGTGTTTCTCTTAGATGATAGGTCAGAGGTTGCATGCAGTGGGTTTATCACTATCTGACAGGTAACGAGATAACAGCCAGGTGTTACACGGGGATGTGGAAAAACCTGAAACAGGAATAAGGAATACTTTCTGTGGCATTTTTAGGGAACATTTGCAAACAATGCATCTGAGACAATGGAGAAGTTAGCAGGGAGTGAAACTTCTTGCAGAGATGGTTGGAGCCAGGGATAGGGGGAGGGAGAGGCTCCCTTGTGCAGAGGATGAGGGAATCTTCCTGTCCCTAGCTGATACAAGGAGAGGAAAGGGGGGTGTTCCTGGAGCCCTGGAGACGTGACGAATGACATGCCGGGCTCCTGTCGATTAGCATTTGTGATTGCACTCAGAGCCAGGGTGGAAGGCACTCAGCCATTCTCAGGACTTGCAGATTGGGGCTCGTTTATCTGCCAGCTCACTGAGATACCGAGCTCGCTGTCTCCCTGTCGCAGGGACAGTGGTGGCTCCTTGTTGGGCAGCTTGTCAAGGAGGGCAGGAGAGGGGCTGTTGGCTGGTGGAGCTCAGCTGGATCCAAGCCAGCGCCAGCTGGGGGGTCATGTCTGCATGCCTCCTGGGCAGGGGCCCTGCGTGTTTGGGTGAGTAGTGCTGTTGAACAGAGGGAAGTGTGATTTGGTCTCATTTTGCTCTTCTAATGCATCGTTTTGTAGGTAGTGGTTTTTGCTGTTTTCTCTGCTATAAGTACTTTCCTCATACAGTATTCACATCTCAGTTTCTCTTCTATTTTTCTCCTGCTTCTGATTCTTCGGAGTTATTTTGGTATGTTTTTACAAAGCCTTCTCTCACTTCTTATCTCCCTTTCTTTTTTTTTCTGACGATGGGAGCCTAAGTGTTTCTATTCTCACTCGTTCAGTAATGCCGGCCTATTATCTGCATCCTCCTTCTTGTACTGGGAAAGTCCTCTGCACACTGACCTGTCATTTTGGTTGCTGAGGTTTCCCCAGAGTAGGATTGTCAGATCCTGGTATGAATCAGCTGAGGTTAAGGAGTCAAGAGAAGAGGGCTGTTAAATATCATATTCTGTGATGATAGCAGCTTTGGTCTCAGCGCAAGTTCCATAGACTGGGGCAGAGGCTGGCATTTTCTGTAGAAAACATTTCCCAGGATAAAAGAGCAGCTAACAGGTACGTATGTGGCTGCTTAATACAAACTTCAGAAAAGAGTCATGTGATTGAAATTAATTGGAATAATTACAGTTTCCACATACGTCCGATGCACAGATCAGTGCCCAGGTTCAATGGGATGATGGAAAATAACATCAGACTGATTTGGGCAGGCACCAGCTCCATTACGATTCTTGGAGCATGTGTGGGGGAAGCATACTGACTTTTCAAAAAGTTAGTTGTTTTTTGGCTTGAGTTTTAGGTCAGAAATAGCCTGTGCTGATGGCTGTCTGCTCAGGGGTTTCTTGAAACACCCTGATTCCAAAAAGAGTTTCCCTTGCAGAAAGAAGGACTCTTTATTTAGAGCTGTTAAAACTGAGGCACTTGACTTTGTCAGACGCCTAATAGAGGTTAATCTGTTGTTTTGTACCACCCTGAGGCTGGCTTAAATGCTGATCCATACTCTGCTTGACCACTGTGGTGCATTCAGTGTTGTAATATATGTAGGTATAGAGGATTCAGGGGGGTTTTCTGTGGCTTGTGATTCTTTTTCTCTGGTACATCTGCATGGTATCAGCTCTTGCAGGATATATAGAAGGTAAGAAGCTGTGCCTGTGGGCTGAAGAATGGAAAGAGGATCCATTGGTGGCTTCTGTAGGTTTTCCTACCAGTACTGAAGGGAGATCTTCCTTTTCATACAGCTAATCTGTGTGAATTCAGCAAACAAGAGATGGACACTGTTGCCGTCCATGACGCCTACTACAGCAGACACAGTCTACATGGGAGACACCATCCTCAGGTCTGGGGAGCCTGGGAGCCTCGCTGGCATTCATTTCTGCTCTACCCACATCTTTTATATCTGGAGCCACACACCACAGTTCCTTTTTGGTTTCTCCTTGCTCAGCTGGTTGTGATGGTGATTGCGGGTTCCTGTACAGCTGGAGCTTTTTATCTTCTCTTATTATGTAAAATATATTCTGTTTTCATAGTAGAAAGGGACCACTTCCCCAGTGTGATAGAGACATCTCTATTTTAACAAGCTGTTTGCTGCTTATCTTTCTGCTGCCTGTAGAGATGCACTGTAGCTCACAAACAGGTAGCAAGATGCTTCGTCCAGTAAAAGTGTTTCATGAAGTGATTTGCAAATGTCTGCTGGTTCTTCACGCAATGGCTTGATGTAGAAGGAAAGTGCTAAGTAGAAATTTAGTTTTCACCAGCAGTGTGTGCTCTCCCCACCAGAACTGGGTGTCTCTGTCCCGAGCAGGCAGAGGAGGAAGCAGGCAGGAGCAGCAGGCTGTTGCTTGTCAGCGGATGTGCTTTTACCACAGCACACGGATGTAGGTAATGAAGGAAGAGCTTCGTTAGAGTCCTTGAAGCGCCAGCTAAACCCTGAGACTTTGGGATCAGTGAACAGCAACGCTGGAGAGTTCTTATAAAATGGATTGTTATCAAAGACTTGGAAAAAAAATCATTTGGAGTACCTCTAGAAAGGCTTGTTTGGATGTGGTAAAGATGTAAGTCATTTTGCAAGAGTGAGAAAAGTGTGATGCAAGTCGTAGGAAACAGAAGAGGAAGGGACAGTGATGCCATGTGGCCTTGAGACATCATCAGAGCATCAACTCTTTATCCACAGAGGTTGGCAGAGCCCTGAGAAATCTTAAATGGATTTGAGGCCATGAGGCACAGACATGAAGGGCATGACGAGGCGTGGCACAGCAAATGGGGATGAGTGAGGTGGGATAGGTGCCTTAAAAAAGTAATGGAAGAGGGAAAGTAATTGGAAACAAAGTAAGCAGGCAGAAAATCGGACATTTGGCTGCTTTTGGGATGAGCACACTGTACAACGCTGTCAGTCTGAGTGCTATTTCGGTGACAGGGTTGATGAGCTGAGGTGAGATGAGTGGGTGAAACTCAGCAGCGTTGCAGGGCATGAGGAGCACGTGTACAGCTCCTGTGAAGGAGCAGCAAGCAGCCCTTGTTGGGGAAGTGGCAACCAGTGGGGCCGGGGGCAGAGACTGGGGAACCCCAAGCTGCTGGGGCAGGGCAGGATCTGCAGAGCATGAGCCAAGTGCTGCTGCTGTGTCACAGCTCCAAGTGACAAGGGAGGGGTGTGAGGTGGGGAGGAAGGATGTACTGGGCTGCATTTGTAACCCAGCGGAGGCCCAGCTGCTTTTCACGCTCTGGGTAGGCATGAGTCAAACCACCTGGGTGGTAACACGACTTCCTGGTGGGGCTGCAGTGACAACCCCTGCTCGGAGGGGTCAGCGTATGACCCACAGATGAGAGAGCTTTTCTTTGGCTCCGAGTTAGGTAGATATTGCTCATCGCCATTCACGTTGTACATCGGGAGGGGGAGGGATAGCTGAGGAGTAGTTTTCAGTCCTACAGGGAGAGATGGCAGGAGCTGAGTTCCTTCTGCTGTGGAAGACGATGGGGGAGCTGGCCGACCTGGCACACTGACAGTCCTGCTCTGGAGCTGTGAGTTGGTGTTCCATGGGCAGAACTTGGGCAAACGCTGCTCACAGCCCACAGGGCTCACTGAGGGAACGAGGCCTGGTGGGGAGCAAGTCTGTATCTGGAGAAGGCAAATGGGATTGTGAACTGGATAAAAACACGGCAAAATCAACAGATGTACCCAATTCTGAACCGCCTTTTTGGAAACTTTGTATAAGAATGAGAGATGAAGTCACATCTGGAGAGAAGTTCACTGTGTTAAAATATACCAGAATGGATGCATTAGCAATAGGATAAGTATTTTCAGGGCAAATTCCTCCTCAGCCTGTATTCCTCAGTGGGTCACCTCTGCTTGAAATCCTTTTTCCTCACTTCTTTTATTTTGTTCTTGAAGGAAATGCTTCTTATGTGTGAACACAGCTGGTTGTGGTAGGGCTGTGCGGAGGCAAGATTTGCTTTTGAGTTCTTTCCTCACACAGGAAAGGAAAAATGGATCCTCAGAGACGCTGTGAACGATATTGGCAGTAGTAACTTCTATCTGGCCAGGATTCATTGTTTTAATTATGCTTTTTTACATGTCTGCCTTATGACAGTTTACTCGAAGGCTCCTTTTTTAACTTTTGGAAATGGCACTGGAGGCAGATCAGCGTTACCGCCTCTGGATGCAAATGGTTTGCTCGAAAATCCACCATGTTTCTGTGCCTCTTGGCAGGATGTCATCATGCCCACTCTAATGGGCACAAGGGAGCCCTTTTCCTTTTGTTTGTTTGATCTGGCTTATTTAACTGCTGGTCATTCAGCCTTACTTAGTTTTGCCCTCCCTGTCTTTCAGTGGCCATTAGAATGGGAATAATTACGACGAGTTGTTTTTGTTTTTGTTGGGTTTTTTTCCCTTGGTCGTTTTTAAACATTTATAACATCCACTTAGGGAAAAATAATGGTCAAATGTGTTCTGTTCCAATCCTCTCTTCCGCTACAGCAATAAAAATTAATCCACTCCTAGCACTCGGAGGGCAGGAGGCAAAGCTGAAGTATTGGTTTCAGATTCGCCGTTCCTGTTAGCCAGCTCATCGGTGCTGTGACCTTTGTTGTCCAGTGGGGTTTCTCTTTTTGGGCTTTTTTGGTTTGTGATTTTATGTTGGTAATAAACAGGAAGAGCGGAGACATGGGACAGGCTTGAGGGGTACAATTGTTCCTGGGTTGTGTTGCTATCATGGCGGCAGTATCTCTAGTAGTCCCCTCATTGATAAAGACTTGGCACCCAAATTCACCACGCTTGTTCTTGACATGAGCGTGCACTCCATTTTGGTCCTAAGCTGCAGCAACACAAGAAATGTCATCCCTCTTCCCTGTCAGGGGCAGTTCAGACCTTTGAAGAACCATTTCTTTTGCCCTTCACAAATGCTTGGAGCACTGGTTTTAGATCTTGGAGGGCTACTGTTTCCCTGTAAGAGAGGATTAGCCTGAGTTTAGCAAAACTGAAGCCTTCATCTTGTTCAGTATTTCTGTATAATTTGCAAAGCTGATCTGTTGCCCTGCTGCAATGTTCATACTGTAGGAAGACTTCATTCCCTGAAGGGAGATGAGCTCTGCACTTGAAAAGATCCTTGGCCATGCATTTTTCTCAGTCAGAACATCAGTGGCTTGGACGTTGTTTTGGATAAAGTCTGGAATGATGCTCCACAAGGGTCAGGCTGCAATGTGGAGTCCCTTGATAGAGGAAGGATTTCAAGTCATTGCCATGTTGTGTGGTTGTCTGGGTGTCCCCACAGGCAAGTCTGCCAGGACATGGGATGTCTGCTGCTCCAGGAAGATCCAAGGAGACTGCAAGTGCTCCATGTACCTGAAAACCAAGAGCATGGTGTGCTGATAATTTTGCCTGCTTTGTTTCACTTGTATCTTTTGTTAACAAAGAACAGTCTAGAGGGAAATAGTCTATTATTAATATTTAATTTCCTCCTATTACTGTAAGCAGATGACCTAAAGATCATTTAGCCAAGAGCCAATAATAAAGCAAATAGAGCAACCAGAACAAGTGTGTCTTGGTTAGTAGGGTGATGCCTCCTTACTCCTTTCTTTCCTGCCCCACCCCACTGCATTCCTCCATCCTTCAAGGGAGGGGAAGCACTGAGGCTGTCTCCAGCCCTCATGTGGTGGGTCAGGGCTGTGAGGGAGCTGCTCTAAATGAGGTGTGTTCATAGAACGTGTTGGGGTTCATAAAGCAAACCCGCAGGGCAACGGTGAAAAGTGCTGCTGCTGTCTTCCCTGTTTTCGCTTTGTTTACAACCTGAGCTGTTTTGTGAATTGGTGAAGTGCTTGTGTGCACATTGACTCACTGTGGCTTGATCGTCTAGAGAAATGAGGAGAGATAACTTTCTAAGAAACTTGAATATAAAAGGTAGTGAGATTCTTTTTGAGCTGAAGGGCTTTAAGTGAGGATAAGAAGCAACAAGCATCCCCCCTCAAGGCTTTGGAAAGTAGGAAATGACTGCTTTAGCAGCAGTAATGTTCTGCTTGCAGCCACGTGTGAATGGAAGGATTTTCTCCTAGAGAGGGAGGTGATCTGTAGGCAGCTGGTACCTGGGGAGGACTACATTGTCTGATGGAGATGCTGGATGGCGACCCGTGGAGTGAGGCTGGATGAGGGCTCCCCCAGTGCCGTGTGAGCTGCCTGAAGGGACCAAGAGCAGGGAGTGAGTTTTTTAGAGATGAGTGGTGGGAAGCGAGCAGTGGCCAAGGGCTCACTTCAATGCTTTACATGATCAGGAGGGTGAAGGGCAGCATCTTAGTCCAAAGTCAACTGGAGATGCCAAACTAAAGCTTGCTTGGTCTCCAGTGGTGAATTGCTTCATGGGAACATGCTGCTCAGGTGCTTTATTGAATTTTCAAGGAGCAAGGGGCTGAAATCTGAGAGAGAACAGAGTGTTCCAAGTCACTAAAAATGAGCAAAGCAACAACTTTACAGGTTTATGAGTGGCAAAAAAAAAAAAAGTCTATTTAATAATAGGGAAAAAGCCAGAACATGGCCCAGGGTATCAAGGAAGAATTAATCCAGTTAACAAGACAAAACATGAGCTTGAGAAGAAATACTAATTGTAGCTGTCCAGCAGGTTGTGTGATACAGATTATTTTTCTAAAGTTTAAAGAGGCTTGCAATATTGATCCCCCAAGGGCCTGAGCTGTTAAATATACACTTCCCCAGTGAGTAAAACAAGTTGTTAATTAATTTTGTCTTGTCAGACCTGGTTGCTGAGCCTTTGAGTCTTGCATGAAGTCAATGATTTTGTAATGTATCTTCTTTTCTGATTGGTCTGTATTTCATTTTGTCTCTGCGCAGTGAATTTCTAGTGATACGCACAGGAAAATTGGCCCTTTCCTTGTTTTAGGGTGGGCTGCAAACGGGTCTGCAATTTAAGACGTATCATGCTGTTGAAAGCTACAGCAGGCTGGCACTGTGAGAGGTCAATGAGACACAAGGGAAGTTTGGGTTGATGTGGGAGCTCCCTGAATGGTGACACCTCTGCAAGTAGTAGGTGAGAGCGCTGATGTGCTGGCGTTGTGTGGTGAGCAATTCCTGCTTTTAGCAGCAGTTGTTACTGCAGGAGCACTGGCACTGAGGTGGACACAAAATGTAGTTTGGTTGTGAATGGGACACCTGCTCAGCTCTGGTCATTTCTCTTCTGAGATGTGCTTGCTCTGCAGAACTCTCTAAATGTTTTCCAGCCCATCTGGGAGCAGATTGACGTGGAAGGACATGGTATCCTCCTCTGGATACAACCTCTTGCAGATTGCCTCTCAATAAATAGCAATAGGCTGAAAAGTTGCCCACTGGTTGTGAAGAGGAATGGGGAACAAGGGGCCAAACAAATTGAAAGCTAAGTTGAAAGGTTAAAAAGAGACCATGAAATAAACTATTGAAGTAGGAGGTTGAAAACTCTGCCGTATTAAAAAGCAGTACATGGTGTGGTCGTTA
The DNA here is from genome assembly GCA_002909625.1 of Bambusicola thoracicus. Lineage (NCBI taxonomy): Eukaryota > Metazoa > Chordata > Aves > Galliformes > Phasianidae > Bambusicola > Bambusicola thoracicus. Next base: position 7,701 of record PPHD01018463.1, read on the forward strand.
AACTTCAGATTCCAGCACCGTGCTTTTTCAGAATATGTGCAGAGCTGTCAGTAATTCCAGCGTTGTCTCTGTGTTGAATAATTGGTATGAGGGGACCTCTTTGGAGCAGATGTGTTGCTTCACTCCATGTCCTGTTGGAAAATGAGTTTGAGGTGAGCCGCTGAAAGAGCCAGGTAAAACAAAATGCATGAGAGGTTAATACAAATTCATAATCCAACCAAAGGAAGCTCTAGCATTGGGAAGAGTACCCCCTGTTTCATTGACAGTGTTAGTTTCCCCATCACCATCTCTGCAGCTCTGGTACTGTGGGACATGGGAGCCTGCACCCATCTAACAAACACACAGTGCTTCTCTTGCAATCTTACTTTTCCTTTGGTTGTTTCTTTGGCTTCTGCCAACTTTTATCCTGCTGTTCCCCCTCCCGTCCCTTTCTTACTCTTACACAAAGTGTTGTAGTTTATTTTCTCTCTTGCCCTTTGTTTTCTTTCCCTCCCGATTTTCTTTGTCCCTATCTGATATTCTGATCTCCTTCTCTGGAAGGCAGGCTGCAGGGGAGGTTTCATTATCAGTGCCTTGAAACAAACCTACTGGGACTTGAAACGGGCAATCAGACATTGGAGAAGTGATGTAGGAACACATTGCCGACAGCCCTGAAATTCCAGAAGGTAGAAGCAATCCGTGGGAGGTCAGTGGAAAACAGGGTTTTTGCTGAAGGAAGATAAACAATATAGAGACTTCTTGGGGTTTTTGTTCTTTTGAAAAGATTAAATGGGTGATCTTTATCTCCCTCTTAATAGCTATATCACAAACTAATCTATTCCGTTCATTTCTTCCACACAAACCAAACGAAACATACAAAAGATTGTTGGAGGTGAAGGAGAAGTTGGGTTTTTGAAACGTATCCAAGCCACCAAGAGCCATTTACTTTCCTTTCAAATGCTGCATTAGCAGTAGAGCTCTAAATCAATGAAAGGTCTAAAATTAGATTGTATTCCTGAGATCAGATGTGAATCACAAGATAATCATATTTTCTTTTATTATCACTGTCTTTACCCTTTTATTTTGTCCTGAGAAATTAGGTTTCTGACTTCAAAACAGTGAACTGTGAAGGCATGCAACCTGCTGGGTTAAGCCATGGCCCATCACTAGTGGATGAGGTACCAAAAATCGTTTGTTGTGGAGGTGTGTGTTGCCTCAGAGCCTGAGTTAGTCATTTATTAGCCTGTGCTACGTCTCTCTCCCAGCCCTCTGATGGTTTCAGTTGCTGCTTTCAGAAATTAGTGAGAAAATACTGCTACTAAAGCTTGCTAAACGAGGTTTAAAACCCAGACTGAAAGTTCCAGGATAGCACAGCAAACAGCTCTCTTAACTGTGGCGTGGATCTCAGGAAACTGTATTCTCTGTTGGTAGATTTTTAGCACACAAGCATGTAGGTGGTGTGTACCTGTTCCCGTGAAACAGCATCTGTAGGAGTAGTGTTACCCTGCACCATGGTGAGTCCCAGGTTTGTGTGTGATGCAGGAATGTGAATGTGCACTCTGGGATATGGTAGTGGCATTGTGCCTGTGTGTGCATTTCTAGCAGGGGTATATCCTGGATGTGCTTCTGGCTGGTAGGAGGTGCAGAATCAAGCTGACTTTCTTTGTGAAGTGTATCAGAATCTATGGATGCAAAAAACACTATGGACAACGCTGGTTTAGCAACTTAAGTGGTTAGCCTATAGGATAAAATTTATGTGAGCAAAAAGGTGGTGTTGCCGGAGAGTAACCTCAAGACCCTTGTAGTATGTGTCCATTCCCAGCAGGGAAGTACTGACACCGCTGTCTGACATGCCTTGAGCTATTTATTCTCCCTGCTGCCAATTGCGTCTCAGTATGCGTGCACTTGGAGGAAAAACAGGGTGTGGGAACCGAGTGAATGCATGTGCCAGCAGCATAACCCCCCTATGAATGAGCGTTCGTGCCATTGCTGAGCTGTGTATTGGTGCAGCACGCCTTTGTACAAAGTACGTGAGGGTGGGCTGCACGTGATGGCCCGAGCCTGTGTTTGTGATCAGAGGGAGACAGGTGTATGTAAAAGCCTCCTCCACCTTTTCTCTGCGTAGCCACAGAGCTTGCCAAGGCGTAATTAATGGGGCTCTCATGTTTCAGGGCAGACTATGGAGCAGCTGCAGAAGTGCCAGCTCAGTTGGTAGCCTCAAAAACAAAACATCTCTTGTTTCTCATCACCACTGCAAAATGCTGCCTTCCAGAGCCTTGGGTCTGGCCCTGCAGCTCTCAGGATAGACAGAATGTGAGATTTTTGCCAATGATGTATTCTTCTTGGTCTGTTTAATATCCGTTATCAATTTAATGTGCCACTCTAATGAGATTTTGCTTTTTCCATCTCCGCCGTAGAGCTGATTACTTAGCATATGTGGTTTTTCTTTGGTTATTATTATTATTTTATTTGTTTTTAAGGAAACTACAAGAGAAGTTGAACGTTCGCTTCGGCTGAAGAGAATGTTTCCCAGGTCTTGGGCGGAAAAAGGGACAGAGGACGGAGAATGTTGCTGGTAGGTATGTCTGACAGGAAGCCATGACTAGCAGTGTGACTGTCAACAGGAAACAAAACTTGACAGCCGATGTGACGCTGACGTGCAGTGCACTTGCTGTGTCGTGTTGCCAGCTGAACTCTGTGACCTGGGGAGCAGTGTTTGACTACATGAGGTACTCTGTCTACTCATCTGCAAGAGTTTGAATTGCTCTGTGTCTGGTTCCTCCACCTTGCCGAAGCTAGCCAGCCCTGTCTTTTTTTCTCTTGACACCTGCTCCTGTGAAGACATCCAGCAGCCATGTGCAGAGAGGTGTATCTGTGAGCCACCCTCACGGCGGCCGCCGAGCGCTCTGCAGACCTCAGACAGCTTCGAGGTGTCTTGGCCGTTCAGTGCTCTGCAGATATGAACGCTGAGCTTTTCTGGCACGTTCTCACGTTGGCCTGGTCGCTCTCACCATGCTAGTACATGGGAAAGAAGACTTCCTCTCAGACATAGCTTACATCATCCTGGAACTGATAATTGCGGTGCTGGCCATCCTGGGGAACGTCCTGGTCTGCTGGGCGGTCTATTTGAACAGCAACCTGCAGAACGTGACCAACTATTTCGTGGTGTCCCTGGCTGCTGCTGACATTGCGGTGGGAGTGCTGGCAATCCCCTTTGCCATCACCATCAGCACTGGCTTCTGTGCCTTCTTCTATGGCTGCCTTTTCATCGCCTGCTTCGTCCTGGTCTTGACGCAGAGTTCCATCTTCAGCCTCCTTGCTATTGCCATCGACAGAATCATTGCGATCCGCATACCCCTCAGGTAAGCAGGGTGAGCTGCAAGGCAGAGGGGGCACCTTAGTGGGGAATGAGCATCAGTAAAAGCAGATCTCGAGGTAAACTGCAGAAGACAGAGCTAATGAGCAGCAGCATTTTTTCACCTTGTAATTTGAGAAAACAAACCCAAATCCACATTCCTAGGGGCTGCCTTGGTTGTTGGATTTGTGAGTGATTTCTCTACTGTTCACCCCAGCCCTCATGTGGCACGTGCCCGGGGCTTTGCAGCAGTGCTGCCTGGGAGCTGCTGCTCCATATTTAGATAGGAGCACGCTGTATGCTCACAAACGTGCTCTGAGCCCTGGCCAGCAGCACAAGTGAGATTGCTGCAGGAAAGAGGAGCTAAAGGGAAGAGAAGCAGCATGTGACCACCTCAGACCCCACACTATAGAGGTGATGGCTCTTCCCCACCAAGCGGCTGGGCCAGCCCTTGGTGAGCACCCACTGCTCAGCAGCAGCCAAAGCATCAGTGTGCTATTAACATTGCCTTGGCTGAAACCAGAGCACAGGGAGGGCACAGTGCAGGGCTGACTCAAGTGATGGCAAATAACGTTGTGCATTTTGATACACTGGCTGAGCACAGTTGTGTGAACAGTGAAAAAATACACAGCATTGCTTTCCATTTTGATACAGGAATTTGAGAATAGATTTCATGACTTCAAAAAAAAAAAAAAATCATCAATTTGTGTTTGCAACTCCTTTTTCAGTAGTTGTAAATACATGACCTGCAAGTTTAAGAATGGAATGTATACAGCTGCAACCAGATATTCAACTCAAAGATTTGTTCATGTCTCTTCACTGGACTTCTATAAGCCCTCTCTTATCAGAGAGAAATATCCCTCGCAACCACGCCTTATTCATGTCGTCCCCTTTTGGCAGTACACACATCTATGAGCAACTGTTTTCAAGGATGAAGCACAGGAAGAGTAACATTTCATCAAAAATCTCTGATGAACACCTTGAGAGCTCACTGAGACTGGCAGCCGCTGTCACTGAACCAGTTAGTTTCACCAAAACAAGGCCAAATATCCCACTGGTTTTAAGCTTTTGTTGCTCTCTTTTTACTAAAATATATAAGCAACAATACATTTATTTTTGATATTACCTATACGGTATATTTTACAAAGGCTGCTCCAAAAGTACTGTCTCCTGTTTAATGACGTTGGCCTGTGATGTCAGAGGTGGATGTTGGTGGTATGGCAGTAGAGAATGAACCTTCCCACCAATGTTCTGCTCCATTCTGTTGCTGTGTGACAGGTGGCAGCAGAGGGGCACTGTGACAAATGGCATCCGGCACAGAAATGCAGATGAAGCAAAGGTGTGGAACCAAATTCCCCCATGTGGAAAAAATGGCCCCCATTGACATTCATTGATATTTGCTGAACGTTTATGAAGTTTAAGGATAGTGCGTCTTTTCCACTGGTGCAGATATTTATGGGCATGGCATACAGGCTCTTATTCACTGCTAGCAAAAATGAGCAGCTAATGATGGTGCCTATGTTAAAAATGGTGTTTTGAGGCTGAGAAGTTGCTCTGTCAAAGAGTATTACTGTGCTTTTCGTATCAGTTGTAGTCTCCATGGAAATAAATAGGAGGTATTACTTTAGGAGCGACGTATGTAGATACAGCCCAAGACGATTCCTCTTCACTTAATGCAGCCCAGGCAGGCCAATAGGTTGGACACCTGTGTATTAGGTCAAGGGAAGGGCTTGTCCCCATGCCAGTGTTGAAGATGGTTGTTCTGTGGTCTCCATTTTGGAGTTGAAAGGGCAGCCTGGTCTGGTGGTTGGCGACCCTGCACATGGCAGGGGGCTTGAAACTAGATGATCACTGTGGTCCTTTTCAACCCAGGCCATGCTATGATTCTGTGATTTAAATACTTGAGTTTGGAAGCTGGATGTGACTAGCTGCTACTTGGTGTGCATCCAGGGAGGCTGATTTGGGACAAGGGGGAGTTTTGCTATCCGTGCAGGGGCTGTTACTCAGTTCAACCTTCTGCATTGTGTCTGGACACATCTGCCTGTGGGTGCAAAGCAGCACTGCGTTTTGTGGGCTGGGTCTGAATGCTTTGTGGCAATGCTTGAGAGTTGTTTAGCAAGCTTGAGATGCAGAGGAAGCCCTGGGACAGGCCGAGGCTGGCCGAGCATAGGAGCCACCTTCCTTCCCATCTTGTCCTTAGGAGGATGCAGCATGCTCTCACCAGTGCAGAGACTTCCTATCCTGTTGAATAAGAAATGTGGCTGCAAAAATGGAACAAAATTCTCATTATTGTGCTCTCAACTTGAAGGTTTTGGATATCCTCACTCCTGTTAAGTTTAAATCTCTTTGTGCCAGCTTGTCCAGTTTAGTTTTGTCCATTCTGAACACACTGCTCACCCAGCACTTACGTTGGTTAACATAAGCCTCCCATTCTCTGCTCTACCTTTCCATGTGGACCAGTGCAGCATAGTCATTCCTGAAGGCTCATCTCAGCTCGTTGGTGCTGCTGTAACATTGCTGTTAATTGCTGATTTCCAAACTTACGGTTGTGTGACAGCCTACTTTTGGTGTAGTCATAAGAAAGAGTGAATCTATTCCATTGCAGAGGGAAACTATCAGTGTTAGTACGTATAAATTGGACTGTTTTCACTTTTCTGCATTTCTACAGATGAATGTTTTCAGATCATAAACCAGTGTGATAATAAATGCATGAGGAAACACATGTAGAGCAGCCTTTGGTAGCTTCGACTGACTTGGGTTTGAAAAGGTGCAATGTCATCAATCTCTTCCACATTAACTCTGGAAACTTTTGCTGACAGTTTAAGCACCCATATGGTTAGAGAATGACTTTCCAGGAAAGGGATTTTAAAAATTTGGATTTCTGCCTTTTATTATTACTATTATTATTAGGCATTACAACTGTATTGTCTTTAAAGTTTAATTTTCTGGAACAGCCAAAGTAGAGTGTCTGTCAGAAGTCATCTTTCTGGCTTGCCCAGCATTGGGCACTGCACCTGTTTCACTATTTTGTTTTAGAAATAACAGAGCACACCCTCTTCCATCCCAGAAGCAGTGGAGCCGATTGGCTGCAGAAACCAACGAGTAGATCTGTGGGTTCCTCCTCCTCCTTGTCGTCCTCTATTCGTTTGTCCTTTTACAAAAGGAAGGAAGAAGTTGTCAATTCTGTTTTCCCCAGAAGAGTTTATGGGTGAATGAACATTAGATTTATAGCTTCTGACGTGCTGAGAAAGTGAAAGCTATTAGCCCAAGAGGGAGAAGTGGTATGATTCAGGCTGCTCACATCTCACTTTTTACTTTCTTGTTGTCTCAAATGTGCATCAGACCAATGGAAGGAAAGTTCTCCCACTAAAAATGCAACCCTTTTGAGTTCTTTAATGGGAAGACCTTTGAGGGGAATGCCTCTTCTCTCCCCCTCAGAGGGTAAGAAACGTAACATCAGACATTCCCAATATAGATATAGATAAATACTCTTACAAATAAATGA
>PPHD01018464.1:0-14539 GCA_002909625.1 Bambusicola thoracicus
GTCACCTGTCACCAGTGAGAAGAGACCTACCCCGCTCTCTCTGTAAACACCTTTCAGGTACTGGAAGAGTGTAATAAGGTCTCCCCTCAGTCTCCTCTTCCCCAGACTAAACAGCCCCAGCTCCTTCAGTCTCTCCTCATAGGGCTTATTTTCCAAGTCCTTCACTAGCCTCGTTGCCCTTCTCTGGACCCGCTCCAGCACCTCCATATCCTTTTTGTACCGAGGTGCCCAAAACTGAACACAGTACTCGAGGTGAGGCCTCACCAATGCCGAGTACAGGGGCAGGATGATTGTGTGATTATCTTTAGGTAAAGGAAATTCTTCATAGCAAGTCAACCAAGAAACATTTCTCTGTTGTCCTTGATGAGTCTCATGGTCAGTATGACCAAGTAGGTTCTCTGTTCACCCATGTAATTTGTTTCCTATGAGTAATTTTTACTGTTCCTGTACAAAAAGAGCATTTATGTATCACTGAAGTATCACTGAAGAAATTTCCCTGCTTTCATGTATTATATCAAACATTCATATTCAGATTTTTATAAGACACTGTCCCAAATTAATACAAAACATGATTTGACATACTTGTGTAATACTATATACCAGAAAGCACTTCAAAATCCTGTCAGAAATGTTCCAAGTCTCTCTCTAAGGTAGAGAAAACTGAGCTTATTCACAATTCCTACCATCCACTTATGTATGATCCTCAACTACAGATTTCACTTGGATTTTTCTGCACTTTTTCCTTACAGTAAGAATGTCTTCATGCTGAAATGATACTGAATACTGAAATATCTGGTACTGAAAGTAGGAGCAATTTGGACAGGAGCAGGAAGATGTGACTGTCCCACTGCATCTTCTTTTGTTGTTAAAGAGAACAGTTCTCTTATGAATTCTCAGAGATCTCATAAAACTACTGAGCTGTGTGTTTGCTAAGAAGCAATAACAGTTTTCATAACTTTCTGGAAAAAGAAACTTCTGCAAATAAAAGCAGTCCTGACAGCTTTCCCCTTCCTCACTTTTATCTTCCTTTCATTGGAGTACTTGGAAAAACTCATCTCACCTAAAATAGGCTTTAGCTATTTAGAAGTTACACACACTGACTACACTAAGCTGTCTGGGGTTCCCTTGGCAGCCAAGACACATTTTTTGGACTGAAATTAATTGCCCACTGGAGCAAAGTATTTCTTAAGTGAGCCTAGGAAGTATTTTTCAGTTAGGAAGATACTTAACTGATTATTAAATTTTGTCTTTGGAGCATTATGTTTTATAGCTTTTTTGGAAACAGAGAGTCAGATAACAAAGATATGTCTCAAAAGGAATTTATAGAATCCAGACTACGAGATAACTCTATCACACTAGATCCTTGTGGTTCAGATAGTAGCACAGGAAGCCAACAAAATAAATTTGAACAGAAACTCCAAAGTAAAATGGTGAGTCCTGAAGAGTACTGGACTTTACAAGAGTACAATGCATAATAACAAAACATAAACCTGCTGTCTTCTGATGAGTCTGAGAAAAGCATGGGGCGGGGGCAGTATCGTAACTATCTTGACACTCACAGAGGATTAGACTAGACTAAACTAGGAATGCTACACTTGTCTTCTGGCCAAAGTGAATCTTTCTGCTGGCATAGCTGCTTCAGTATGTTTAGTGAACTTCCATTTTTCTGATGAAGTAAGCTCTTTTTTCATCTTAAATTATCAAGATAAGGCTGAACTGTGATAAGAGTTTCAAAGATGTTTGTCTCCTTAGAAAATAGTTCTTATTGTTGTTTTGTGAGAATTCTGCTCAAAATGGGATATATGTGTTTAAATAGATGTTTACAGGTAAAATCCTTAAATACATGTAGTTTGCAGGCTAAATACCTCTGCAGTAGACATATATTGTGTGATTGATATCAATTACTACAATGGATGGCAAAAGGGAACTTAGACATGCAGCTTCTGCTATTCTCACAGAGGACTGTATATCAAATTCTAACACACTGTGCTGAAAGATAATTCCCATGAATCAGATGTTCTCTCTCCAGATTAGTTTATAATAGAGTTGACTTTCATACGAAGCTCTAAAAAAAAAAGACCACTTACCAATGGGAAAGATTGCATAAAAATAATTAGCAGTGTAAATGAGGTTGATTTAATAACACTTGTTATCCAGCTGTTTTTCTAGTGGTCACTTTTCATTTCTGTCTCTCTACTACACCTCCTGATTGTTGTATTCTAACTTTACAGCGGATGTTCTTACCATTTATTTAAGTGCAACAGAGAACATATGAAAAAATAATTAGTTTCTCCTGGAATTTTCTGAAGGGCTTTTTCTTAGGAAGTTTAAGTAACAGATCTGATAGGCAATGAGAAAAAAGCAATGCAGAAAATCCTGATATTTTTTCCACAAAAATCCAAAACCAGATAATGGAAGAAGCTTTTAAGATATTTGACAATAATGAGCCAAACTAGGTTTTGATAGGAAATACATTAGATAATTTTGTAAGTCTTTCACCTATACTTCTGAATCATGAAAAGAGACATCTGAATCAATATACAGAAAACTCGAGAGATGCCATTAGTGTAAATGTATCATCATCTCTACTTTGATTTTCTTCAATATTTGAGGCCTGGAATAGATTGCTAATACATTATTCACTGCTGCCATACTTTCTTTAAGAGGACTGATAAATACTTGTATAGTGTTAACAGAAATTTTAGATCAGTTAACAGTAGACTACGTTTCCCATGTTCTGATCCAATTTTTCTCCTTAACCTCATGAACACATTTTAATCTTACAACTTTTCAGTTTTTCTAACAGCAGACTTTCTTTTGGAATCTATTCATCTTTGAAATACAGAGAAACATGCTAACAATGTAAATATAATTTATTAATGTTTTAAATATATTTCCTGTTTTAAATATAGTTTTAAATATAGTAGCTGGCAACTGAACTGCTATACCTCTGTTGCATCATTTCTACTTCAGGTTCAGTGCTTTGACGTGACTTTAGTGAATTATGTTAGCAGTACTAGAGACTGCTTCATGTAGATGGGAGCTGTGAGAGAGGAAGACGAGTGACAACAAGGCCACATGAATAATTATGGATGTGAAGCAAAACAAATCACCAGGTAACAATGGACATTTTATCAGCTAGTTTGGTTTATCTATCCTAGTGAATGTGTGTGCAAATGCCACCAGAGAGTAAAAGAAGTGGACAAGTGTTATGGTTCAACCTGACAGATTGCTAAACACCACCCAGTCATTTGCTCACTTCTTTCCCTCCCAGTGGGATGGGTGAAAGAAATGGGGGGAGGGAGGGAAATAGAACTCATGGATTGAGATGAAAACTGTTAACTAAGACAGAAAAAGGAAGAGGAAAAAAGGATAATAGTTATGATAATTACACACACATATATATATATTTATAAAACAAGTGCTGAACAAGCTATTGCATACCAGCCAACAACTGAAGACTGAAGTCCAGCTAGCTCCTGAGCAGCAGCTATTCCTCTAGCCAATTTCCCACCATTCTCAAGAGGTTTTATTGCATGCTGTCATATGGTGTGGAGTAACCCTTTGGCCAGTTTAGGTGAGATGTTCTGGTTCTGTCCCTTCCTGAGAGTTTGTGTCTCCTCAGTCCCCTTCGTTGTCAGTACAGTACAAAAAACTGAAAAACTGAAGCATTCTTGACTATTCAGCAACAAATAAAACACCAGTGTGTTATTAAAAGCGTTTTTTCCCCTAAAACCGAAATATAGCATCATACCAGACTCTATGAAGAAAAAATCTTTTCTGTACCAGGTGAAACCAGGACAAGTATGAAGGAAGATGAATTATTTCCATTAAGGCTATTAAAGTCAATTAAATTTAATGTAAGATAATTATAGGCAAAAACTTTTAGCATGCTGTAAAACTGATTTATCAGTCACAAGAAATATAAAACTATGTTTAGACAAAAGGTTAGTGCAATACATTAATAAAGTGAATATCATTGTGATATGCTGGCCCTCACAGAACCGCCAGGCCCGACTCCCCCTGCCCAGCACCCTTTGGGGCATCCCCCATGGCCCAGGACCTCAGTTCAGCACCAGAGCCATCAGTTCCTGCCCCAGCTAGGCCACAGTAGGTCCAGTCTCCTGCTTTCCACAGCCATGGGCCAACTGCTGAGTGAGGCTCACCATGTTTAGATGAGTCAACACCAAGGATAGGTTAGTTATTTGTACTCAAATATGGTCATACTGTTGTAATGTCATTTTATTTGTTCCTACAGTACTTTTGTCAACAAATTACATATGCTTATAGCACTATCGTGTGCCTCTAATGAGTTTTTTTAACATGTTTTAATGCAACAAAAGGCTCCTACTGGCTGTCAAGACTGAACAAACTTCACTGAAAATATGCTCACACTGCAAATAGTAATAAATCTACTATAATCACTTTTCCATATAGGTGGAGAATTGCGTGCCTTTCACTTAATCTATACTTAGCTATCTACTGCAGGGATACCTACCTGCAGCCTCTGTCACTATGATTATTTTACAATTAGTAGAAAGACGTAGATACTGTAGCACATGATTCATATGACCTACTTTAACCATCTACTCCAGAATGAGATGAATTGCACCCTAGCCACATCACTCTCCCTTTTGATTATAGAGTTTTAAATCACTAGTCACCTACACAAAGAGATGTCTTGATGTGGCCAGATGAATCTCACCCTCAGTGACATGACTGAATAGGGTTTCAGCCAGAAAAGCTTTCTCTGAACACAGCATAGAACTGGCAGTAAAAGAGCTGTAAACCATAAATGACCTTGAGACCTCTTGTTATTTTATTCCAGTGTAAAAAAAGGACATTCACATCTTTGAAGTATTGACTAAATTTTAAACTTTTTCTGTCAGATTTAAAAAAAATATGAAATTTATTGCAGAGTATAATCCACCTTTATTTCTTTGATCATATTCTCGAAAGAGCTGAAGTCGTAAATCATGTAGAAGTTGTATTATGTACTGGTTTAGTATAGTAACTATTTTTATTCTTGTCAACTTAAGTTCTTTCTTTCTAATGAGGGTTTCAAAGTTTTTTGATGTTGTTTATGGTGTCTTGAGGCTCTGCATGTCATTTCACAGATTACAAACTTTTCACTGTCTGGTACTCTCTTGAATGCAAAACACATTTCCTTCTGTGCAAATGCAGTTCGCAATGAGTGCATATTACATCCAATTATTCCTCATTACAGTGTAGCTGTCTACTTATGTCAGACCTCATTACTGTGTCTTAGAATCAGAATCCTGGTACACAAGAATTTAAAATATTTGAATACAAAGTATTCTGATTAAAAGTCTTTTGTTTATATTTAGTGTGCCATTTTTATCAGGTTGACATTTTAAAAGACTTTGGCTTTGAATTCCTCACTCGTATTGTTGGATACTAGTGTCATGAAATAAAGTATCATGTTTACCAAACGTTTCTGCAATGGGTTTTTTGTGTCATGAAAATTTATCAGATAAAGTTGAATTAGACTTTTGTAGTTTGAGGGAAAAGAATTGAAATAATCGTTATCATGTTAATAAATACTATTCAGTGTCTTAAGTGTTATGGCTTCATAAAATACTGCATTAAAAATTATATAGGGAATTTACACTGAACTGTTCTTGAAAGCAAATTTGCAGTAGGGAGCCAAAGAGCAGTTATTTGCTTATGTAACAGGTCAGGGAACCAAGTTCAAAAATGGATCTTCAAGACTTTCTTTCAGCAAATCCTAATCTTAGAGATTCTTGAGATCTCTCAGTGTACCAGTTTTCAACACATGTTTACAAAGTACTTCAGAGTCTGCTTCTGTTCGATTACCCCAGCTAGAGTACTGCTGTGCAATTAGTCAGCTAGAAGACAACCCAGGCAAAGCATAAGGTTAACATAAGATTTAGTTTACCTTCACATATGTTGATTGCACTTTAGTTTTAGTCACCACCCTCTGTAGCTTAGATTAACATTTCTTTAAAAGCCTCCTTTGTATTTTCAGCTATGAAGTAGGTATGACAGTAAGATCACTTGTCACTGCTTTCTCTGCTGAAAATGAAACTGCAATTTCAAAGCCTGCTTACAGAATACACTACCTACACAAATGATAATGCAGCATGTAACTCCTCAGTCTAATAAAGCAGTGACAGAAAAGTGGGCAATTATAATGATTTTGCTGCTCCTGAAATGCTGTGCTGTCACAGAAAATCAGTATGCACTGTGAGACCCAGATCACCCTCTCTTTTGGGAGAACGACTGTGGTGGTAATGATCTTCTTTTAGAACGATAAAAATTAATGATTTCATAACCTTTTATTTTCCTACAGAATGTGATTGTTTTTGTATATCATTTGAGAAAAGAAAGAAAAGAGAAGAAAAGATAAAATAAGTTAAGTCTAAGTGCAAACTTTTGCACAAAGCTGCTTTAGCTTCGCTAAGTATCCAAAGACAACTTTCCTCTGGGCTTTCTCATAGCCCCTGCTGTATACTTCAAAGGTCCAGCTGAAAACTCGGCTCTTTTAAAAATCAAAGCATGCTGGCAATTGAGTCATGAGTCAAAGGATTTTTAACTTGGTCAAACCTTTGAACTGTCACACAAAACCGGTGCTGATAGACATCTTTTGTTTAAATACAGAAAGCATTTTTACTGATTAATTTCATAAAATAAACTCAAATGAATAAGTAGATATTTAATAACTAATTCCCTGACTAATCACTGTCATAGTCCAAGTGCCTTAAATAGTCTGAAAAATTAATCTGCTCCACTATTCACTGTAACCAAGATAATTTTTATTTCATTTTTTTATTAAAGTAGTAGGTCTTTAATCTGCTTTTATTTTTGCTTTTTACTGCTCTGTTCAGTTTTTGAGTTTTTTGCTGTTATTATTCAGAAGACCGGCAAGATAAATTTAAAAGTAAATGCTTAATAGATTAATTACTGTATTAATATGATATTTAGTTATGTTTTACTGCTGTCTTCTGAGTGCATATAGTTACTGCAAAGTAATTCCTATATATCAATGGGTCCAAATGAACAAATGATATATTTTAATGTAATACATCTATTAATAAATATATTTATTCTAATATTTATTTCCCATGTCTCATTGAAAATTAGCATGCACTGTTACATTAATCATTTTCAGGACAACTCAGTGCAAAGATGCATGGTTATACTTAATACCATTTAATTTCTGTCTGTCTAGCTACATTCTACTATCAGTTAGTACACCCAGATTTATTTAGACTTTCTCTATATTCAGCTTCAGCTGAACTTTTAGCCATGTAAAGAAACAGAGATGTATAGACTCTGGAATACACACTGTGCTGAAGCTACATATGTGTCATACGTTACACATAGTAACCATGTACATAGGCAGTTCCGAAAGTAATGCCTCCTATTTTATGATGTTAGTCCACAATGTCAGAGATTGATGTTGGTGGTCTGACAGTAGAGATCGAACCTTCCCACCAATATTTCATTACATTTTGTTGCTATGTGACAGATGGCAGCACAGGGGCAGTCTGGCACAATGATATCTGACATGGAAGAGTGTATGAAACAAAGGTGTGGAATTGAATTCCTCCATGAAGAAAAAATTGCACCCAATGGCATTCATTGATGCTTCTTGAACATTTATGGAACTCAAACAGTAGATGTGAACACAGGTAATGGGTGTATTTTAGCAGTGGTGTCAGGAACATGAAAGACCAGATATGTTCCAGACAGCCATTCACAGCTGTCACACCATGAAAAGGAGAGTATCCTGATCAGCACGTCTGCACTAATTCACAGACTGTGACCATGGAACTGTGTACAGAGTTGAATATTAACATCAATGCATTGGAAACAGTGATAGCAACACTAGGATACTGCAAAGTTTGTGCCATGTGGATCTCACAAATACTCACATATGAATGGACAGTACAACCTTCCTCTTGCAGCACGATAAACATAAGGCCCTATAATGGATTGAAAACCATGGAGAACATTGCTGGACTGTCCTACTGCTCCCCAATATTGTCCAGATTTCATATGTTCTGACCTTCCATTTGTTTAGGCTGATGTAAGATGGACTGCATGGACAACATTTTCCTAGCAGTGATGCTGGCACAGCAGCTGTAAAACAGTGGGTCACCTCTGCTAGTGCAGATTTTTATGAACACAGCATGTAAGCTCTTGTTCATTGCTGGCAAAAATGCATAGCTAAAGTATGTTACCATGTTGCAAAATAGTGTTTTGTAGCTAAGAATTTACTTTACCAAACAGTATTGTTGTGCTTTTTGTATCTGTTGTAGTTTCCCTGGAAATAAATAGGAAGCATTACTTTTGGAACTACCTGTGTATATTTGTGTGGTGCAGGTCCGGATGTACAAAGTGATATTGCATATATGGATATAAGTTGAGTAAGAAATTCTTGTCTGTGGAGATATAAACCAAAGAATATCAGTGTAGTCGCTGTGTATTAATTAACACATTATTGATTATGGCACTTTGCCAGAATAATCCTGACAATGTTCCAGGAAAAATGTTCTTCCACATTATTCTCTGGTGAAATGGAGTAGACGTTTACTTCATTATCTGTCCTGGGAACCAAAACCAAAGATACAAAATATTAATTCTTCACATGTTGTTGAAACAAATTATTACTCTTTCAAACCTACAGTTTTAACACCTAAGATCATCAGCTCATAAAAATGAAAGCTGACAAAGTCAAATTAAAACATCAGAAAGTCAAAAGCAACACCAAGCAAAGGAGCCTGATGCTGTCATCGCTGAAATGACACAGATCACATACAACAGCTGGAATGTATTGAAACAAAGACCTGTAATCTTCTGACATTTGGGATTTGTAGGACAAAGCCCCTCTCCCAAGGGGTCTTGTGGAGTTTCCTTCTCTAGAGATATGCAAGACCTGCCTGGACACTTTCCTGTTCATTTTACTGTAGGGAACCTGCTTTTTAGCAGGTGGGTTGGGCTGGATGATCTCTAGAGGTCCCTTCTAACCCCTGCACTTCTGTGGTTCTGTGGTCCATCCTGCTGAAGACAGCGGCTTTGTAGCTCTTTCTGATGGAAAGTCTATCCCACAGTGAAGTATCTCAGCAAAAGAGAAGCTAAGGGAAGCAATAGCTATTAACCTCAAGATACTAAAAATAGGAAAAGAAGCTACAGAAGCTAAGAAAAGATACAAAGCATTGAATATATTAGTCACAGTGTACAGTTAGAAGTACATACTTATTCAGAGCACCACTTTGAATGGAAAGCATGGATGTAATTCCATACTGTATTACTCTTGCTCAGCTGGATATCCCACATCTATGAGTAGTAACACATCAGACTTCTTGATATTTATTGTGTCTTCCCTTGTCCCCTTTACTTTTCCTTTTATGTTTGTTCTTTCCCAGTTGATTTAATTTTCATACACTGCATAACATTTCTCACTCTATGTTCATATGCAGGTTTTTCCTGGTCTTTCCTCGTTAATTTTTCAGATGTTCACTATTCAGCTGTCTTAAGAAAGAATGGAGATGCTGCTTCTCCCAGGAGCCAGTAAACAGAACATTAATAGCTGTCTCAGGCAATGCTGCATGTTTCATATTTTCACCAAGAATAACAGTTTTACACTTGCTGCTCTACTTAAAGTTATATCACTGAGACAGATCTGACATCTCTCCAGAAAAAAAGCCCAAACTTACAACAACAAAAAGATGCATAGCACCATTGTCCTTAATATTAATAAGTTTAGAATCCTAGGAATGCACAAAGCACCTGTCTGTGGGCATATGGTTAGAGTGTACTGTTACCCTGGAGTGCTATGATGAGTGAGTAGAGAGGGGAGCCAGAGAAATCTCTGGGCAGAAGAGCTAGAATAAAATAGAAATAAACACAGGGTGGAGTTGGGGGATGAAAAAAAAAAATGCTTGTTTGGGTGCTTGTTCTTTTAAGCCCCTTGGTTCACTTGCAGAGAAGTGAAGACATCATGTCTTATTATACTTCATAGACTTATAAGACTTCATGTCTTAGTATGCAAACTTTGTGAAGTCCTCGTCCAAATAACTTGTTTCTTTTGGACTTAGTTCTATCCTTTGCACAATATGAGGATATTCATTTTTGGTGAGCCATTCTGGGCTTATAAAAGAATAACAAAACTTTCAGAAAAGTGAGATGCCTGAAAACCATCATTGATATATGCTTACTTTCAATAAAACTATTTTATTTTATGATTTCATGTTTCAAAAATGAAAACAAAATGGAAGACATACGTCACAAAGAAGTGTGAATGCAAGTTCTGTCACTTCATATTGAAGAATTCAAACTATAAGCTGAAAAAATTTTTTTAATCACTGAGTGTGCTAATATATCCAATACTTTTGATAAAATAGAGACAATAAGTAAATTCCTTGAGCTGTTAAAATACTTGCAATGTAAATAGAATGAATAGACTTTCAAAATGATCTTGAAGATCCGTAATCAAGAAAAATAGAGCTACGGGTATAACTTATTGAGAATATTGTAAAAATAATATTCTAGGAAGCAGGAAACAATTTATTTTGTAAGCAGGATCTTGCAGAGGCCCTTAGTTTACACAGAATTTATTAGCAGCACAACTGATAATTTCCACAGGCTCTTAGCACAAAACAGGAAGTTAACATGTGAACTGCATATTAGCAAGTCCCTTATCATCAGGTTGATCTGCCCAGAATGTTTTTGTCCTTGTCTATCAGAAATATAGAAATATTTTACTGAATTTATAATTTAAAATGTTATTTTTGTGGAGCTTACCAGATACAGACAATTGTAATTGTCAACTAGAAAAAAAACCACAAATTACGATTGCTTTTTCACAACACTTCCACTGAGTGCAATGAATCTACCACTGCAAAAGATGTAATATAGAAAGACCACATTCTGGAGACCTAAGACTGATAAACTGGGGCGTACTTTGAGTGAGAAATGAAAGAAAACATATAAATGTAAAACTAAATCAAGAGTTTTGAATCTAAGGCCAGACCAGTGTTTATACAAGTAGGATTAACAGAATTTGAGGTAAAAAATAATAATTTAGTAATAATCAATATGAATTTCAGTATGTACATCACTAGAATGAGCCCAATTTATGCACAAATTAGAAACTTATTACACCTGTTGTTTTACATTGTGACTTTAATTTAAAAACTGTCATTTTCTACTTTATAGCTTTCAATTTAATGAAATGATTTGATCAAGCTCAGCAGTCAGGACAGAAATCCAGGGCTGAACAGGGACCTTCTTCTAGAGCTTAGGTGAACAAACAAAGTTATAGTCACTGAAAGCAAGGTCAGGCAACATGAATAGACTATGGTGATGCTACTTGCCTTTGCATGGAAAAAAATTGTGCCGGTAAGTGGTCAGTACTGTGGGGAACAATAGAAAAGGATTTGTTAAAATACATTAACAACAAAAAGAGGACCAGAGACAACATTACTCTGTTACTTGATGAGAGTGGTCTCCTTGCAAACAGAGACATAGACAAGGCAAAGACATTTAATGCGTTCTTTGCCTCTGTCTTCATAGTTCGCTTTATTAAATTTGCTCTCTTCACATGGAAAAGAAACCTAGACTTGTCAAACATATTTAAATCTGTTTGAAAATTAGTCATATTTTAAATGAAATTTGAGCTGTATTGTTGCACTGCAAATTATTAATAATATTAATACCAGAATTAATAATTAGTATTAATAAGATATAATAGTAATAAACTTTAAAGTAGACTACATTTTTAATCAGTTCTGTTTATAGCTATTTTGGCCTAAAAAAAAGTTGCCATATTTTCCAATTGAGACATTATGAAACTTGGAAAACCAAAACAGGAACCAGAATAAGTAGGGAAAAAAGCTAAATACTGGGTTTAATTTATTTCTGGCTTCTCAGTTGCCTATTGTTTCAGACAGCAGAAGAAAGTCACACGCTACTACAATAAAACATTAGGTGGCCCTAGCAGAGACGATTGATCTCTTGTTTTTAATGAACTGCTCATTAAAATTAATAGGACAAAGGAAGTATCCTTTGCACTTGAGCTATTACACTTGTCCAAGAAGATGCAGAACAAACAGCTCACCTTGATACAGAAGCGTCAGCAGAACAACATGCACTCTGCAAGAGCTGTGAGGCAAAGGAGCTGTAAAAGCAGGCTTGTTTCCAGGGAGCCCAGCATCACTAATTTTAAAAATTCCCTTGAATGAAAAAGCTATCCTTTATATGCTAATTGATTCGGTTCAAAGAACAACTCAGTTGCTGGAAGTATGAATAAAAATGGAAAACTGGGGGGTGGAAGGGATCATAAGCAGCTTTGTGGAAGAAAGGAGTAAAATAACTGTCAAGATGGAAAACGCTACCCAGTTCTCATTAGAAAACTTTTGTCTCAGCTACTCTGGCTTAAGGGAGGGTATCCAATGGAATAAAAGAAGATTAGTTTTTGTCACCTCACTGATCATGTCTGACAGACTAGTTTGTCAATACAAAATGTGAAATAGCAAACATTTTAAGGTTTATAAACAACATACAAATGGCTGCTGCAAGCAATCTTTCCCTCTGAGGGATCTAGGAGTTTAATTCCTTGTTGTTCTCATGTTTCTGTTCTCATTCAGCACCAGAAGTTTATTGTTCCTGTTATACCATATCTGTTTCTATGTCAAATAAGTCAGTCCAGTTAGGCTTAGGAAGTCTGTCAAGTGAAAGTTTACTGAAATTCACTTTTATGGGCCTCATGATGTCTAATATACCACATATCTGGGGAGTTTGGTCATCCCAAGAAATACTGAACTAAATCACTTCGCAGAAGTAGCAGTTTTGTTGCTCCTCTGAGTTGTGGGATACCCCAGATCAAATCCTTTGTCTGCCACCTCTCTAGCAGCATGGTGGGATACAGTCATCACCATTACATTCAAGCATTGCCAACATTCTCTAACATAGCAGTTTCTTTGTTCTCTTTTAAAAACTGAATACAGGCAGAAATGTTTTCTTAGTTCGTTCACTTTCAGCAGAGGAAGACTGAAGTTCTGTTAGCCACTGAACTATTATGTTTATACAGATGAACATTTCCAAAACTAGACAGGAAGGTGGAAAGAGAAAGCCTCTGCTTAAAATTATTTAACTGGTCCTAGATGACTTGGTCATTTATGTTGACTTGTGCAAAATATTTGATACTGTACCATGTGATATCCTTATCTCCAAATTATTGCAGTACTTACTTTCATCACCTGAAACACTGTCTATTATCAGCTTGAGAATTTTTATTTTCTGACGAGATGGCAGGTGATTTCACCACATTTTTGAAAAAAAAAAAAAACGAAAGAAAATTTTTATTTTGTTACTCTGGAATTTTGTCACAGTGCAAAATATATAATATACAGTTTAGATAGTGCAAAAGTTCAGTATTCTTTCATTTCACATTGCTGTAAGAATGAATGTCTCTTCAGTACTCTTCATTTTTGGAGGTGATGAGATGAAAATTCTACAAGAATCGAGGGGGAAAAGAATTACTAGATATTGTGATTTTCTTGCCCCTTGTCCTTGGATTGCTCTTGTATGAGATGACAGAGGTGGAAGATATAAGGGTTTGAAATTCTGAGCATTTGACCACTATTGTCACAGAAAAGGCATTCAGCAGTTTCCAGGATAAAGACTTTCAAAACATAAGATGTTCAAAGGAAAGACAGGGTACAGGTTCCACAAATTGCTACCATTCTACTGGCGTCAGTAAAGCTATGATAACAGGTTAAAAAATTTACCCAGACATTTACCATGAGGTTTCAGTTGTATGAAACTGAGACCAAGATTTATGCATAACAGTAGAGTGGTCCCACACTACAGGTAGTATGGGGAGAGGATCCCAGGGATTTTAAGAAAGCATAGATCCTTCTTTTGTCTAAAAGTCCGAGGGCTCTGCCTCTGCACTCTTTCCAGAAGCATCTTCCTATCCTCCCTTCCGCAGCTGTATGCACCTGGCATCATCAGTTGTCATCGATTCACCCCATGCTCAGTGTCTTTCACCAAGTTTATCAGTGCTGTTTGATGATGCACACCAATAGAAAAAAAAACAGAAAAAGTTCATATGAACCCTTTCACAGTTAAGTTCAGTCCTAGTACAAGCAATAGACTTTCTGGTGTGATGGAGTTTGATGGAGTGACCTGCCAGGAGTAAGAAATTTGAGGGGGAAGCTACAGATAAAAATGTACAGATGTTTACTGCCAACACATTCAGACACTGCAAACTGCTGTCCTGGAAACGACGGATAATGGGATCGAGGTACCTTTCCTGAGTCATTTGCAACAGGTAGCTGTTATACATAAGCTTGGGTCTCATTTTCTGCTTGGGAAAGTGATCTCAAACTTTTGTACTGTCAGCCTTTTGTTACAAAGTAGGAGTTTCTTAAAGATGTTAAATAGAGAGAAGTCTTGTTATAGTCATCCCCCTATATCTGAAATCAGAAATCAGATGAAGAATGCAACTTAGGAAATTTTAGATTATTATCTACATGGCTCCAGAAAA
>PPHD01018465.1:0-14538 GCA_002909625.1 Bambusicola thoracicus
TTTGGGACCCCTCACTGCCAGTGTGCCCATGGCCAGGGCTGTGCCAGCAGCCACTGCCTGACCCAGCGTGGAGCTGCCAGGCGGGGAGGAAGGAGCCCCAACACGCTGTGAGGTGCCGGGATGCGCTCATCTATTTCCCTGCTCTGCATTTAACAGCACAAACCCTTCTCTCTCCAAACAGGCAGTGCAGGAGGCTTTGGCTCTCTGCCTGTCTCAGCAGCTCCCAGAGCTGCTCTGCCATGGGCAGGCAGTGGAGCTCCCGAGCCCTTTTGGGAATGCTGCGCTCTGAGATGAGTCTCCCCCACCCGGTGCTCCCTGCTCTGAGTGAGTCCCCAAGCGCAGCCCAGCAGGGCTGGGGGAGAAGTTGGGACTGAAGCAGGTCTGTTATGGCCACAGATCCCCTCTGAGAGCTCCTTGTCACCTTCCCATATCACACACTGCTCTGGGTGCGGCATGCAGCTGGGGGCACAGGGCGGTTATTTATGGCTTGGGAAAGGGGTGAGCCCAAAGGGCACTACCTGACCATCCCCCCCATGTTGCTCCCAGAGGACTTCCACGCAGTGGAGACGGGGGCCAGCACCACGGGGCGCATGCGCTGCGTCATCTGCCACCGCGGCTTCAACTCCCGCAGCAACCTGCGCTCCCACATGCGCATCCACACCCTGGACAAGCCCTTCGTGTGCCGCTTCTGCAACCGCCGCTTCAGCCAGTCCTCCACCCTCCGCAACCACGTCCGCTTGCACACCGGCGAGCGGCCCTACAAGTGCCAGGTTTGCCAAAGTGCCTATTCCCAGCTTGCCGGGCTGCGGGCGCACCAGAAAAGCGCCCGTCATCGGCCCCCCAACGCCTCTCTGCAGGCTCACTCACCCGCCCTGCCCGTGCCCCATCCCGCCTCGCTGGCCCATCACATCCCCACCATGGTGCTGTGAGCCCCGGGATGGCGGCAGCACGCTTCTGGATGGCCGCTGCCCGCGGGCAAAGACTGGCGCTGAGACGTGTGAGGAACTGGGAGCCCGGGGCAGAGGCAGGGCTGCTCTGCGTGCTGAGTTTGCCTTGGGAGTATCACCGTTTCCATGGGGTTTGGTGGGATGCAGCGTGGGGGGGGGGCACGGCGGGATGTCCCGTGTGGATTTGCTGGTGCGTTCGGCGCTGGGGCTGCACCTGGATGAGTCACGGTTGGGTTTTGCAGATAATTTGATAGGAGGAAAAACTGCTCTTGTCCCTTCTCCTCTGTGCCTGTGAGTGCCCAGCAGGGAGACGCGGCACAGCCCCGCTGGGGCCATCAGCTTTGTCTATGGCGGCTCCCTGCTTTCCCTCCCAGTCCGCATCTCAGTCCCTGTAGCCTCAGCCGTGCCCTGCCGTTTGTCTGCAGGTGCCACGATGGAGGGGGTGAGCTGAGCGCCACCGGGGGGTGGAACACCTCCCCTGTGCGGGACGCTGAGGGAGGCTGTGGGACACCGGAGGTCAGGCCAGACGGGGCTCTGAGCGCTGCTGGAGCTGTGGGTGTCCCCGTTCACTGCGGGGAGTTGGACCGGGAGGCCTTTAGGGGTCCCTTCCAACTCGAACGGTGCACTGACAGCCGGGCAGCTTATGGGGCAGCTTATGATGAGGCCTGAGGGAGAAGAGCCCTGAGGGAGAGCAGCCCTGAGGGAGCGCCCAGCGGCGGTTTCTGCCGCCCTCTGCGGACCGACCAGCCGCCCCGGGGCAGCGCGAGGCGCCCCCTGGAGTCCCGCCCAGCTCTGTACCATAGCGCTTGGAAGGTGTTCTGCTATTCGTTACGCGGTGTGTAAAGTTCTCACCAACTGTGTTTTATTCCAGGAAAAAAAAAAAAAAAAAAAAAAACCCGTCACTTTAACTCTGTAAATATTTATGTAAAACATTATTTACAAAACTTTGATATTATATATTATTGGATTGTATATGCACACGGTGTAAATACATTTGTACCTCGCCTCTTGTACTCGAAATAAAACCGGCTCGGGACGTTTAGCGTTTAAAGGGCGGCTGTGGGGGCTCCGCGCTGCTCTGTGGGGGCGGGCGGGGCGGGGGGCTGCGGTGGGCGCCGATGGGCGCCGCGTCACCCCCCAGGAATCAGCGCTGGGACTCCGCTCTGCTCCCGAATCGTTGTCTCCTTCCCGTCATGTCGGCACGAAATGCCTCAGTTTCCCCTGAGAGAGGGATGGAGACGCTCTGCCCGCGCTAAACGCGCCCCCTCCCTCACTGCCAGGAACCAAAATGGCCGCCCCGCACCCAGCCGATATGTCTCTCGCTGCGGCCCTCACTCAAGATGGCGGCGCCCACGCTTCTTGCGCGCTTTTGCCCGCAGCCAAGATGGCGGCCGGAAGGCACGTGTAAACGGGGGGCGCCGGCGCCGCTCCGCCCGCACCCAAGATGGCGGCGGTGGCCATGCGGCTGCCGGTGATCCGCAAAGCGGTGGCACCGAGAGGGCCGCGGGGCGGCGAGAAGCACCTGGTGGTGCCCGGAGACACCATCACTACGGACACGGGATACATGAGGTGGGGACGGCAGCGGTGGGGGGACGGGGCAGGCCGGCCTCGGGCTCTCCTTATACGTCCGTTCTGTCTGAAGGGGCCACGGCACGTACGTGGACGAGGAGAAGCTCGTCGCCTCGGTGGCCGGTGCTGTGGAGAGGGTGAACAAGCTGGTGTGCGTCACGCCGCTGAAGACCAGGTGAGCCCAGGGCCGGGCTGCCCGCGGGGGTTGGGGAAAGGGCTATGTGGAGGTTGGGAAAAGGGCTTTGTAACGCTGTGCTCTGTCCCACCGCCAGGTACAACGGCGAGGTCGGAGACATCGTGGTCGGGCGGATCACGGAGGTGAGGAGCCGGGTGGGCCCAGGAGAACGTCGTGAGGTCCAACAAAGCTGAGAGCGAGATCTTACAGCCCGGAGAGCAAACCGTGTCATGGGCTGCATCCAGAGCAGTGCGACCAGCGGGGCAGGGAGGTGGTCCAGACCTCACCGGGAGCACCGCGTCCTGATGGGGCGTCCTCAGAGCGGGAGGGACACGAGTCTGTTGGAGCACGTCCAGAAGAGGGCCACAACAATGATCCAAGGGATGGAACAGAGCCCTGCGAGGACGGGCTGAGGGCTGGGGCTGTGCAGCATGGAGAAGAGACGGCTCTGGGGAGAGCTGAGAGCAGCCTGTCAGTATCTAAAGAGGCCGTAAGAAGGAAGGGGACAGACTTTTTACTACGGTCTGTTGTGATAGGACAAGGGGAACAAGGTTCAGTCTAAACAGGGGAGGTTTGCATTCAGTATAAGGAAGATGTTTTTTACAATAAGGGCACTGAGGCACTGGCACAAGGTACCCAGGGCGGTGGCGGGTGCCCCATCCCTGCAGATGCCCAGGGTCAGAGCTGGACGGGGCTCTGTGCACCTGAGAGACCTGCAGGTGTCCCTGTTCATTACAGGGAGCCGTGCCAGATGGCTTTTAAGGGTCCCTTCCAACTGAAACGATTCTATGATTCTCTGACAGCCCCTGCTGCACGGACCGGTTATTGCTTGTGGCAGTCACGGTGCTTTGCTGTGAAGTCAGTCAGTTGCATGACTTCCCACTCTGCTGAAGAGATTGCGTTTGTTTTCTGAGCGTACATTAACATCGTTTTTCTTCTCCAGGTTCAGCAGAAACGATGGAAAGTGGAAACCAATTCCAGGCTGGATTCAGTCCTGTTGTTGTCGTCTATGAATTTACCTGGTGGGGAACTGGTGAGTGCAATTTGTGCAGAGAAGTACCAAAGTGCTGCCTTCTGCTGCAAGGCTGGATGCTCTGGAGCCCTTCCTGCATTTAGCACGCATGTGGTGTTGATTTCCTGTGGGTGGCCAGGTTGTGTTTTGCACGGTGTGCTAAGGAGATGATCCTCCCTTCATGTAGCTGTTGATGTTTTCTCATTCTACATGACCTGTAACTTCTCTTGCATTGTCCTTTTCAGAGAAGGAGATCAGCAGAAGACGAGCTTGCAATGAGGGACTATCTGCAGGAAGGGGACCTCATCAGTGTATCCTTCCACTGCTTGTATGTACTCAGACAGAAGAGTCGAGGGGCATGGGGGAAACAGCCAGACCTCAGCCAGGCAGGGTGAGTTCTCTGCTGGGGCAGGTGGTGGCTGTTGGCACAGGGCAGCAGGAGGAAGTCTGTTTCCTTAAGAGGCACTGACAGGCAGAGGTCCAGTCTGTATTTTCTGACGGGGCTGTATCGCTGCACACCAGGAGTCTGAAATATGGGAAGGTAAGTTGCTCAGAAGCCTAATTTTGTGCCAGTTGGATTGCATGGATGTCTAACCCTTGCGCTCAGTAGTCTGTTAGAAGGTCAGACCTTTGTTAAATACAGTGCAATTCTATCCATGTCAGTAGAATTTCTTTGAATTTATATTGAGATGGCAGCAGGATGGGGTTTGGGGGGGAGATCTTTAAGGAAAAAAAAAGCTCTGGAGTAGAGCATGATGTTATAACTCACGTCAGTAGGTTAGGAAGAATTTTAGCTCCCACGTGGGAGCTCAAAGCGGAGTTCCCCAGTGCAGAGAGAATGCCCTCTGAACTGCTGCTATCCTTCTCCACAGTTATTGCATGAGTCTGTTTCTCCCACCAGTTGCTTGGGACTTGAGCTCTGGGGAGAAAAATCTTCTAGCTCAAACTTTATCACTCTTCTTCTGCAGGTCATTGTCCCCATGGCTTGCTTCTCACTCCAGGGCTCTATTTTAGGCTTTATGCAGTTGGCATTTATCTCTGTTTTTGCGCATTGAAATAAGCCAAGGGGGCCACTGGAGCGTAGGCTGCAGTTGGGATTACTAGACCAAGGGTATTAGCACTTAAAAGATGAAAGCAAAATGTGCTTTTTGCACAAAGGGTGAAGGACAGCGACTGGATTAAGAGGGGAAGTGTTCTGCTCAATTGGGCCTCTCACTCCTCGTTTTTCTGCAGAATGGTTGATATCTAGTTGCAATCAAGATATTATTAACATTTGGGCTAAGCACTGAGAGTATTCTTCATCTTCAAAGGACTGCACAGGGATTAGCTAATCCTCCCAGCACTCCCAGAGGCAAGCAGGTTTTATATTCACTGTTTCACAGGAAAAGATGTTAAATTGACTGGTTGCTAGACCAGGAGTGGAGTGCATGTCGGTGACTGGGTATTACCTGTGGCGGCACATGGTCTCTCATGCTGGGTCTCATGGTCTCCTCTTCAGCTTGGCCAGGGTGTGCTCGTTCAGGTCTCACCCTCCCTTGTGAAACGCCAGAAGACTCACTTCCATGACTTGCCCTGTGGTGCATCTGTGATCCTCGGCAACAACGGTTTCATCTGGATCTACCCAACTCCAGAACAGAAAGATGAAGAAGCAGGGGGCTTTACAACCAACTTAGAGGTGAGGGGACAGGGTAGATGATGAGCTGTGTTCTACCAATGATGTTTTCCTAGTTGTGATCCAAAAGGCATGTGAATCACTTAAGACATTCAAGAAGTGGTATTAGTTTTGTGGCCGAATGTTTTTTGTTTCCAATAGGCTTGCATTATTTCCCTGTGTATTCATCTGTGTTCCTCTGTCCTTCCTCAGCCAGTTCCCCTGTCTGACCGGGAGGTGATCTCACGGCTCCGAAACTGTGTTGTAGCTCTGGTTACTCAGAAGTTGATGCTCTTTGACACTAGCATCCTGTATTGCTATGAGGCGTCCCTTCCTCATCAGGTATGGAAACCAGCGTTGTTTACTTTATTCCACAGTGTGGGAAGGGGTTGGGAAGGCTGAATCTGCTGCTGCTGAAGTCAGTAAGTTATGTGGTAGGGCTTCCTTTAGTCTTTCCAAAAGATTTATAGTGACAATATGAACTTCTGCTCTCATGCACGACATAAACTGCCTTGGACACGTATAGTGTCCTGGCAGAACTTAATCACAGAGAACAGGTGTGCACTCCAACTGGGGAAGCCTTCCAGTCAGTGCAGAATGGCCTTCAGTTAAAGTTTTTAGCCTTTCCTTTGATTTCTTATGGTCTTTATAAGAGATATTAGCTCAGAGTTATCTTCAAGTGCGATGCTAGCAGCTGCTCTTCGGTGCCAGTGTGACTTTTCTTTCCGTTCCAGATCAAGGACATTCTCAAACCAGAGGTTATGGAGGAGATCGTTCTGGAAACCCGACAGAAGCTGCTGGATCTAGAGGGATAGTGCCAGAAGAGGTCATTTTAAAATCCCCGCCAAGGCAGCTTTTGGTTCTCAGTACTTCTTTTTAATCAGTGTTCCAGTCACCAAGGTCCATTCCACACTTCAGAAGCTACCACAATTGGTCATTTAAACTCCTCGAATATCTCCTGAGCCCTTTTAGTACAATAGTACTAAATAGTACTTAAGTACAATAGCCTTTTAGTGCAGCAGCCCGGGAAATAGATACCTGACCTTTATGAAGACACAGATGCAATTGGGACATATCTCATGACACTTGTTGCTGCGCATAGTGCTCCTTAACTTCTAGGAAGTTAGGGAGGAGGGGGCGTGTTTTGTGATTGGTTTCTTTCTCCCCAGAGGCTTCTAAAATGGTTTTGATTTTCCTTTATTATGATACAGATCTGCCAGTCTGTCCTTTGACTCAGTTTTGGGTGCTTTTGGTTTTTTTTGAGCCTTCACAAGTACGAGTCCTTAGACTGTTTTGAGCCACGTTTTGTGTGTTTGCTGTTCATGGCTTCTGTGTCCTAAGGGTTTGAGTTTGGATGTGGCTGTCCACATGGGCCAGGTAGCCGTGGGTGAGCAGTGCGCTCTCAGTCTGTGTGTATCCTGTTGGTCCTTTTTATATTCGTGATGTGGTGAGCTCTTTATCTGAGGAGGCTCTGGTGTTGTTTTCTATGAAATGCTTTACAGTTCAATAAATTTCCTGTAATTTAAATAGTCATTCATTGGTGCGTGCCATTGGCTTGTCTTGCTCCCAGATTAATTTGGTCTAGCTAGAGAACTACAGCTGGCTTAAAGTTTTCTCCTACCAGGAGACTTAAATGGTTGAACTGTCCTCTCGCCTCCTCTTCAGTAGCTGTTCTTCAGCCTTTTCAAGCAGTTCACCTTCTTCACCAAGTTTTCCATGTGGGGTAAGTAATCAGATTGCCTGGCATTGTCCATAGTGGCTTTCTCTCAAAAATTTCTTTGCAAGGTGCCATGGAAAGGCGTCATGCAGCTTTGCCAGGGGGAAAAGGGGAGCCCAGCAGACACTGACCAAATGGCCACGTCCTTCGGGCAGTGGCTAGATGGTTGCACTCCATCACTTGCCTTCCCTGCCTAAGATGATGTGTTTTTGTTTCAGTATCCTTTCAGATATCTGGTATTAGCTGTATTAGAGCTGTTTGTTTCTGTATATGGTATGTGTATGTTTTTTATTAGAGCTGCATGCACCACTGTGCTGTAGTTGTTTAAAAAAATTATCCCCGAGTCTATTTGCAGTGTTTCAAATTTTCCTGCTTGCCTCAGGCTGAAGGAAGAAAACTGCTCAATCTTTTCCTGGAAACTAGAAATACCCTTCCTTGTTTCTCATCTGGTTCAGACTGCTCTGCCTGTGGTTAAGAGTAAGCACTAGGTGGCACCTTTGGATCATGTTTGTGGTAATCTCCAGCAGCTCTGCTTCATTTCCTTCCAACAACAACAACAACAACAAAAAACAAAACAAAACAAAAAAAAACCACAAGGGCTGGGTGTCTGCCACTATTGCTGCTGCCTAATTACTGGAGCATTATGGAGCTCAGTAGCTAAGGACAAGCAAGGACACAGGTAATCCATTTTGCTGCTGCAAAACTCAAAAGTCACTCCATGCTGCCTCTGTAAAATAGCACTTAAGTTCTCGAGGATGTGTCGGTGGACTGTCCCACGCAAGGTCCAGGAACTGTTTCTTCTGAGTGCTGGGAAGTTTCTCTAGGAAGTGTGAAAACAATCACATCCTCAGGATGATCTGGGAAGGCTGAGGACTAAAGCCCGATGGCGACACTGTTGGGTCTGTGTATGAGGCTGCTATCAGCCTTACCCACATTTGTGTGGGCAGGAACAACACAGAGGCTATAAGCTTTAGCAGACTAGGCTTCTCATGCCAACCCTCTCTTCCCAGCATGAACTTTTTCGGTTGTTTATGCTCAATAAATTAATATTCAATATGAGAAACAGTGAGCTCAAGGTCTAGACTGCTTCAGCTGCTCACTGCCTTGGGGATGTGGGTACATGACTCAGCCAGTTCCTGGCACTTTTGTTCTTTGATCTAAGAATTGGAGCACCAGCAGGAAAGGTTTGCTTATTGATCATTTGATTATGGGAATGACGGTCCTGGTACTTTTCTCCGTGGCCACGAGGGGTCATCGCTGTTCTCTGCGAATTCAGCCAGGGCTGTGCCAAGCCCACAGCTAAATTCTCTAACAAGGCTTCAGCAGGGCATTGCTGACCGTTCCTGCAGCTCCATCTAGCGCAGCTTTGCACACCAGCGGGTAACGAGAGATGGGAGGGAGAAACTTCCTGAGCAGTTTCAAAGGTATCTAAGAGAGGTACCTGCCCACCAGTCATTTACTGTTAATTTGATTGAAGCCCTGTGGGTTTTTCTCTCAGCTGAACAGTGAGAGCTACCAGTGCTCATCCACTTCACAAGCAACTGGATGTGCTGTTGAGGCTCGCAGTTTCCACAGAGGCTTTAAGAATTAGTTGTGGCCCACTATAGTAAATGGCTTTTCCATACTACCCACCAGAGATGAGTGAGGAGGTCTGGCAAGTGGGATGGGGAAGCCAGGACCCCTCTCTCCATTGCAGGTTCACATAAGAGCGTAAGCACTGGTGAGTGTTGTCTGCAGAAAATATAGCAAAATATCTGTAGAAATAAATGTCCTGTTTCTTGGTGGCAGTGTTTTATTCATGTGCTAATGTGGAGAATAGCAACCCCTCCCTTCACTCCCAGTTAATAACCACTGGGATTTCAGATCTGTGCTAATGGATTGTTAATCCGGTTACTGCTGCTATTATGTTACTTCTGTATCATCTGCATGCAGTTTTGCTGTTCACATGAATGGTGTAAATGCAAGGCCCAAGGAGATGCTGAAATTCCATTGAGACAAAAGGCAGCCTTCGAATGGCCGTCTCGGGTTCCTGAGGACCAGCAATTAATGTGCTGAAGCTTGGCGCTGGGTAAAGAAGTTTAATATATTGTTATGGAGGGAATGGAGAGAACACCATAGCAGCCGTTAGGTGTAACAACCCACACACAATGGAAGCTAAACAGAACAGACTGAAATACCTTATGGAGTTCACTGCTTCAGTCCTACTGCGGTGTCTGATAGAGCTGATCCAAAGTGCCCCAGCTGCATCCAGAAAGGAATAACTTTTGCAGTGAAGGATGGTGCTTTTGACTAACCTGCTAACAGCTCTCTCCAGTTGCTCAGCTTGTGCTGACGGCTCTGTTTGCTTGGTTTCATTCAGCCTGTGGGATCATGCAGGGTCTGTGTGGAGCGGAGAAGGTTGCAGCGTCACAGCGAGAAGCTGATCTCTGTGACTGAGATAAACCCTGCGGAAATTCTGCGGAGCTGAAGAGACGTGGCCTTGGTTTGTCGTTGAATCGCTAAGGTTGGAAAACGCCCACAGGATCATCCAGTCCAACCATTAAGACACGCTGTGCTGTGTCTCAGCACAGTGCACTGGGACTTCTCATTACTGCATGTGAGCACCCTCAGTTACCTGCAGGCTGAGTCACTGATGGGGAAATGCAATGAAAATGGCCCTCACTGATCCTCACTGAGCATTGGCTGCTATGGCAGAGGCGGAGGATCCGGTAGGCCTGAATGAAGTACTTCATTTCAGCTGCTGCTGTTGGAAGATAGAGAACATGTCCGCCGGGCACCTGGAGCGCGGTGTTGGAGCTGTGGGGGCGTTTGGATTTGTCACAAGGGAGGAGCTGATACCAACAAGGCAGTCCGTGTCCAGATGGCCACCTCCAGCAGCGGGCAGGAATCGCATCTGTGCGTCTTCCTATTGTGAGCGAGAGCAGCGGCAGACCTTTGACCCCGACCTCAAACCGCCGCCTCTCCTGGTTTCTGTTCTCAAGGTGAACCAGAGAACGTATCACAAACAGCATCTTCCGTGTCAGGCTGTGCTCTGTAGTGCAGGGAACACGAACCTAATGGGCACGGCACAGCAGGCTGAGCAGCGCGGGGGTTTAACGTCGTTTCGGTACGTGCGAATAACATCCTATCTGTCTTATTGCCTCTGTGGATGGGGTCGGTGTCAGGCCGTGCGCTGACAGCACTATAGGGAGCGCGAGGCCTTTGTGTGGGGAGGAGGGCCGCCCCTGTGAGGGGACGGCTGTGGCGGCGCCCGCAGCGCGGCACGCAGCACACGGTCGCGCCGTTCCCGCCGCCGGGGCCGGGCGGGAGGCGGAGGCGGTGGAGGAGGAGTGGCCGGAAGGGGTTTGCCCGCCCGCCCCGCCGGCCGGGGACGGGGCTGCGCCGCGGGTTCCGGGATCTCCCTCAGCGCTCCGCCGCCCCCCGCGGCCCTTTGTCCCCCTTCCTCCCGCCCCGCCCCGCCCTGCCCTGCCGTGCCCGCGGGGATGCCGGCCCGCCCGTCCCAGCCCCACCTCCGGCGGACGCGGCGCGGGCTCCTTCTCCACAGACGGCCTCGCGCCTCGCGCCCGGCGGCCCCCGGGCCCTTCTGAGGCGGCCGCCACCTGCTCGGGCCCAGCGCTGTTCGACGCCGCCATGGCCCCCCGCGGCCCACCCGCCTGCTCGGGCCCGGCCCGGCCCCGGGAGAGGTAGCGGCGGGCGGGGCCGAGGGGACGGCGAGCTGCGGGCGGGCCTCGGGTCACCGCCGGGAGCTGCCGCTGCTCCGCTGCTGGAGCCGGGATGGCGGTGCTGGGCGGCCCCGTCCTGCGCGGCTCCGGGCGGACGTGAAGCCAGACCTGCGTTGCTTTGGCCTTCGCTAACCCAATGCTATGCAAAAGAAAAGGAGAAAGAGGAAAAAAAAAGAAAAAAAGAAGGAAACCTTGACACTGGTTGCGGTGGGAATGAGCGTCCCCTGCCCGGGGTGAGCCTGAGCGCGCTTTGGTGTCCGTGAGGCGGACTGGTTCTCCTTGGTGGAAGACACGCTGCGTTCGAGGAGGTGAAACCTCGGCGTCGCTCATTAACGTCTGGTTGGAACTTTTAATTCCTTTGTGTTTTTTTCTCATAAAGCTGCCTGCTGCTGCCTGCGGGGTCTGTGCTCTGCTGGTGCTGCTCTCCTGCAACTTCACTGCGCCCGCCTGGCACGGGAGCACCGAACTGTAGGGCTGGAAGGGGTCTGGAGAGCATCCGACCCAAACGTTCTCCTTCAGAGCTCCTTCCCAGCCTGGAAGATTGGGGATCACAGACTTCCGCAGAAGCTTCTTGTCCTGGGAGAGGCTGCCCAGAGTTGCTTTATGGGGCAGCAGCCTGGAAAAGTTCTTGGGGACCAAAGGAGGCCGAGTCTGCCTGCCCTGCACTTCATCAAAGGAGCAGGGAAGAAGGAGTCATCGAGGCATGGGGGCCCGCACTGCAATGTCTTTGTGGAACACGGTAAGAGATTTCACTTGGTTTCACTTTTGGTTTGGTTTTGATTTGCTGAGTTGGATGCGATGTGGATTTCCTAAAGCTTATGGTGCAGATGCAAACATGCTGTGCTTCTTGGGAGTTGTTTTCCCTCCCTTGCTTCTTATGGTAAAACTTCTGCTTTTGTTAATACTTCACTTATGTCAGATTGCTTGAAACCTGGGAAGAGGTTATGGCACAGCTAAAGATGAAGTACAAGGAAATAACTCATTAACGCCACACAAACTTCTGATTTCTGCCTTGGATGTGTTCTGGGTTAAGGTCTGGGGAAGTGTTTCATCCTCTCTGAGTTGTTTGTTTCATAGGTGTGGACCAAAGCCAGCTGAGGGTGATGCTGTTGTGAGTGAGTGATGAGTGTTCTTAATTATCTCTACAAAAGGGGCTCAGCTACTTGGAAACAAAGCTGGACTGCTTTTGGGAAGCTTGTGGATGCTGCTGTTGTAACAACGGGTTGGAATGAAGTGGTTCCTTGTTCATTTGCTTACTGTGCTTACAGCGCTGTTGGTTTGTGGTTTCTCATAGCCAGTTAAGCATATAACTTGTGCAGGAATGGAGTTAAGTGTGGGAGGCTACAAGTGGCCAGGTTAGGGGTACAGCAACCCTCTCACCTCTGTGCCCCAGGTGGAAATGTGTTGTTTCAATGACCCCTTGTGGAGCAATGCTTGGTTTTGCGTGGCGCTTTCTCAGTTCTGGTGTTTCCTGAGAGGACGTGCACCAGGAGAAATGGGATCTTCATGAGGTTTCTTCAATAGTTTGGACCTCACAAGAAAATTTGTTTGTGACCAAGACAAAACTGGAGCTGTAATCTTCATATCGTTAGAAATGAAAGCGTTTGCCGTGTGTGAGAACGTACTCCATTACTAAGAGGAAAAGCTTTGATTTGGTTTCGTTTTAGCTGGGCTTTCCTTTTGAACTCATTCTCTATTCCTGGAGGGAACCAAGCAGTCTTGTGCAGTGTTCAGCAAGGATGTTGTCAGAGATGCTGTGTATGGGCCGCTGTTTTGAAACACTGTGTTATGTCTGCGTTACTTCTTCTGACTTCTGCACAATGCTTGTGAGCTGAGGTTATTTGGGAATTGAAATTAATTACTGCAAGTTTAGGGCATACAAGGGCTTATTTAACCCTTTGGTGATAAGTTGCTGCTGGGTTTTTCCAAGCCATGCTCTCAGCGCTGTGATATACCCCCTCCTCTGGCCCCAGTTTGGTCACTGCCTGTACTGCTTTGGACGGAGTTTCAAGGCCAGGGGAGGTACAGCGAGCACAAAGTGCAAGCAGTACGATATTCTCACTGTCTTTGGCGTTTTGATGTAGCAGAAGAGCCAGAAATGCTCCTTTTTGATCATCCGACAGGACTGGGCAGATGGTACCTTTTTGCTGGTATGACCTGAGGTCAGAAAATCCCAGCACATTGGTGAGGAAAAACAGCATCTACAATGTCCACGTCCCATATGTCCGTGAGAGACCTCGACGCCTTGCTTTAGAAGAAAATAAACTTGAAAGGGGACATCGAGGTCAGTACGTCTGTTGGGAGAACTGCAAAAGATCAGTCTCGCTTATCCACACGAGGAAGAGTTTCTTCCTTTGAGTATGTGAAATGGTTCTTCATCATACAGGCAGGAGAAGGCTGCACCATGGGTTCTGTGTTGTCTCTTTCTGCCTGGGCCTCCTTCTAAGCCTGGGAAATGATGCTCTAAAATACCTAGAATAAACAAAGAGGAAATAAAAATCATTCTTAGAGGGTTATTCTTCTTCCTTGATTTTTTTATTTAATAGCTAACTGTTCATTTTTGAAATGCACATACAATCTGACACGCCGGCCTTCTGACCATTTATAGCTAATGGACAGAACAGTATTGCATAGCGTAGCTTTCCTGTTATGGAAATGTCTTTTGGTAGAGCAGCTCAGAACCTTGGTTTGGTGGTTTCAGTGTGAATCCTCCCTGCTATGTCCTTCTAAGACTTTTTGGTGCAATTATTTCAGCTCTTGGATTGATTGCAAGCTTGAAGTTGTGAGAAGGTATAAAGACAGTGTTTGCCTCTTACCCTGTGCTTTCCTCAGCTGAGCACTGAGCCCATAGTCACTGCTTTTGGGGAATGCTTAGCTGGGAGCAGAAGCTTGGCCAATATCTGAGCAGTGGGAAAGACTCTGTAAATGCGGAATTGAATTTTGGCCAGTGGCATCCTGTGCCTTTCTGGGACAGCAGTCAACAAGACTGTGGCAGCAGCTGAGAATGAGAGCCATCAGTGCATGGGCGTGTGGGCTTTGAGTGAGACGTTTGGATTTAATGAGAACCTACGGTGGTTTGAAGCAGAGGTCATTGAGGTGGTGCTAAAGCTCTGATGTACATCTTTCTCTTTGGGGACATTTGTGTCAGTTCTGCGGTGGCAGTCAGAAATTGCTGATCTGGGGAGGAGAGAGGAAGCCCTCTGAAGAGAATTTGGATACGAGGCTGTCTTACATGCTGCTTCCTATTGCATGTCATGGATCGCTGATAGGTACAAACCCAGTCCCATAACCTCCTTGTTCTGTGTTTGAAAACCATAGCTGTGTTCTTACTGCATTGCAGAACACGTCAAAGTTTGTACAAACTTCATATCCGGGTATACAAAGAGAAGGAGCTTCCTTCTGAATCTGCATTGTGCCTTTGTGCTGCCAGGCAGTGCTAGCTGCTCAGCTGCGAGCTGTGTTGTCTCCTCTGGAAGAGAAAGTTTGAGAAAGTGAGAAGGAGGCTTCAACACGGTGTTTGTCTTGCTGAACGGAGTGGAGCCGCAGGAACGGGTGCGTTGTCTCTGTACCTGCAGTGCCGAGTGCTGCACAAGGCAGCCTGCTGTAAACTCTTCATGCCAGATCCGGAGTTCTCTTCTTGTAAGCTCTGCGACCACAAAGTTAATTATACAGAATAGATGGACGGCATAAGCTGCCCGAGTTGTCACTTGAAGATCGGCCCTGTGAAATTCACTACTGGGGGGGG
>PPHD01018466.1:0-14537 GCA_002909625.1 Bambusicola thoracicus
CAGGCCATGATTCAACAGTTCCCATACAGCTACGTTAATAATTTTTCTCCTTCAAACTCCTTATACTCGATGAAATGCATTGATACTTAAATAAATATAAATAAGCTTATTTATTTTCTGTACATATTAAATTTTTGTACATTGAAAATATTGATTTGATAACATTCTTTTAAACTTGTTCTCATAAAATAAGTTATGTCACTGCCTTCATTTCTTTGTTATGGCTGTTTACTTTTTTTTTTTTTTTTTTTTTTTTTTAATAGCCTGTAATTGCATTCTTCATTCTGTTTATCTTTTTCTTTATGCTAGTTTTCTATCAGTTGCCTAGTTCTTCCTTAACATTATAAGACTTAACAGTAATGAACATTAGTGACTGAAAGTGATTGTCAGAGAGCTTTCACATACAAGTTTTCTAGACTTACTTAAAATAACTGTTCAGCCAATTGTTTATGTAAAAAATACTTAATTACAAATAAATTCATTTATTTCTGTAAGCACCAAACAAATTTGTTATCTATTTATGACTGGTTATCTGTCAGTTGCTGTAATATGATGGAAAGCACAGCAATGACAGCAGAGTAGCAAGATCCCAGGCCACAGTGAGTGAAGATTCACTCAGACACAACAGCAGTAAGCACAAAAATAAGGGAAAAAAAGCTGCCTAGCTGCAGAAGACCTGAGGCATACAGGAATCTGCTTAAACCAAACAAAAGAACAAATAAAAACAACAACATCAAAAAAATACATCTTTGCCTCCACTGTCAACCCTTAAACAAGGTCTGGGAAGAGTTATATCCTGGTTCCACACCTTCTGGTCACTCAGGTAGGTGCATTGCATGCACCTGAACTCCCCTGGGTTGGCTCTGCCTTCCCACCAGGTGCTCAATCTCTGCTTCAGGCCATGACTTAGCATTTCCACTACAGCTGTCGATTTTCTACTTGCATCTGCTTATTTATTAGCAATTTATAATTTTAAATAGTGTTTACTTTTGCACCATCAAATTGCAAATACTTTTTTGACTTGTTGGAAATGTCATTTGCAGTTCAGATAAAAAAAATTCTGACTTCAGAAAGGAAAATTTGGATCAATTACCACTAATGATTATCACAAAATGAGTGCCTTTCCCTAAAAGAAAATAGTAATAAAAATTTCCATTTCCCAGGCTCCTTTAACTGCACGGAATTTCATCTAGCATTTAACTTATAACACAGGATTTTATTACTAAAAGGAGATGATTAGAAATTTGTGAGTCATTTTTTTTCATAAAAAGATGACTACCTTTCATTCTGACCAGCAAATTCAAAAAGCATTCTGCCAAAGTTGCCATCATGCACTGACCTTCAGACACAGAGTTGGCACAGTTACCAAGTGCTTTCTTTATGGCATATTAAGTCTTGTCTTTCAAAATATCAGTCAGGAACCAAAAAGTCTGCTGTTCACAGTGAGAAGCACAATCATGAAGCCAAAGCACTGAGTGTATTAAATTTTGCCTGTTTTAGAAAAAGAGCCAAGACTAATGTCAGGCATCTGGGGTATAAAGAGACCTGACTTGGCACAATGGTGAGGAAACACCAGTCAACTTTAAGTACTGTTTGTAGAACTTGAATAAATTCAATAATATATGATGAATACAAAAAAATAAGTAAAATCACTGAACATTCTGAAAGTTGAGGGAAGAAATTATCTGAAGATTTGTCTGAACTTCATGATTTTATCACTTTCTCTGGTTACTTAAATCTGTACCCTTTCTCATGTTACATTCAGATTGTAGGCTGAGACAAATTTTTCTCCTGTCTTAATAGGGTAATTTTCAATATATGTGATTTTCTTGTTTTTTTAATCTATATATATAGAAGGAGAGGGAGAAAGAGAAAAAATTTCTGCATTTATAAAGTTATTAGAATGCTGGCAAGTGTGAACGTAACAGGAGCAGAACAATGGAAATACCTCCAAATTAACCTCCTTATTAATTTTGGTTCCAGGTTAGTTTTATTAGGCATTAAGTTTATAACAGGTTTTGAAAATTGTTTTCTGCTTGCATATAATAATGTACATCATTTCCTATATATATAGGTTTCAGTCACTGTGATGTATTGGTAGAACTTCTTGTGATTTATTCTTTCATGGACCAAAATGATTTTCTTAATTTAATTTAAATGAAATTTCCATTCCTTTGGGCCAGTTCTCTAAATTTATTTAAACATTTAAAAATTCATAATGTTGTTCCTATCTTTAGGCTTTTCAGATACCTGTAAAACGCTGATCTAAAAGCTTAAGTCATTTCAGAAGATAGTGCTTTCATTCTAAAAGACTTAAATGTTTGAAAAATTATTATTGATCCTTACAGACATGTCTGCTAGCAAGTTACATGAGGTTTCAAGGGCTTTCTGTACAGATGACTCCAATAACCTGAATATGGGCAAGTATATGGAAACCCTTTTAACACTTTATCATCCTTAGAGCCCCACATTGAAATGTCAGTAAGATTTTTAAATGAAGTCACAAAAAAAAAAAAAAAAAAAAAAAAAAGAGTTCTGGATGATAAACCAAAACTGAAGATTGTATTGGTGCAAACAAGACAGTATGACAGTATTTTGGTATAATAATCAGAATCAATGCTTCAGTAATTAGCCTTTAGGTGACCAAACTGCATGACAAGAGGAAGACTATAGTTACCTTTTGTCTCATGTGCTGTCAGTTAATTTACTATCAGTTAATGCTACATGGATATAATCAGGAGATTACACATTTTTTTTTTATTTCTGAATATGTCTTTGGGACAATAGAATAATAAGGAATAATGCAGGCTTGAATGAAAACAGTCTGGTAAGACAAGCTAGATGGAAAGGGTGTGTTTAAACCTAAGTAATCCTGTGTGGACCAATCTTGTAGTCAGTCCTGTATTTCAGTGTTCACTCTTGAAGAGCAGTTGTGTTGTACTCATTTGCTTTGTGCTGAGTGGGCTGTAGAACAACTTCTAAGAGGGTAGTGGTGAGAATAATTGAGTAGATTTGACTTAAGTCTTTCCTGCCTGTTCTGCGGATCCTTGCACATAACTCACCAGACAGTCTAGAGATATCTATAAGGTAGATTTTTGTCTCTCATGGAATAATCAGGAGATCTACTAGTTCATATGGTACATCACTGAAATTTAGTTAAATAGAATGTCAGTTGCAATAAAACACAGTAAAAAATGGCAACATTAACATTGACAAGTGGTAACATTTGTTTTGTTTTGTTTTGTTTTTAAGGGAAGTGAGTGTAAGTGTTCCTGATGAATAGAGACCATCTCCACAGTAACTTCTTACGAATTAATAGCTGCTCTGTAACAGTGATTTTAAAGTAAAAGTCCTGTGATTAAGTGAGATTTCTACTTATTACAAATAGCTTCTTTCAGTAGAATAAGGAGTTATTTATGACAGTGACGGTAAGTTATGTGTATTGTACATAAAAATCACGTACTATTTAATTCAACTAATAAAATAATTCTTAACTTAATAACATCCTCTTTGTTGTGGGCAATGCAGAAAAAAAAGTATAACCAAAGCACCAAATAGCAGCAACTTGACTACTCTCCGTCATGTTAGTTTAAGGAAGAAGAATGTTAAACAGATGTTTAGAAATGAGTTGTAGAAGTGTAAATCATAGAATGATGATAAAACCTTGCAGATTGCTACAGGACAAAAAGTAACACATTTGTAATATTTTAAGGGAAAAATTAAAAGCCAGCCCCTCCTTCCTTTCTCTCCTTGTTTCTTTTTCATTCATTTTGACTTTTGCACAATACTCTCTAGTATTGTATTGACCTCTGAGTTATAAAGAGCCACTTCCATACCTTGTCAGAGCACTGCCTGATGAGAGAATGTGTGTCAGTGAGAATCAGGTTGTCTTAGTGGATGAAATCAGTCTTACTACATTTTATTATTCTAGTCTAGGGAATCTACAAAAATTCAGATTAGGTTCTACTTTTTCTCATATACTTGTGCTGAGGTGAGGGGGCAGGAGTGGGTGGGTGGAGAGTTTCATGCAGTTTTCAGGATAAGCCACAGTTACAGAAAGCCAACGCAGGTTAACTGCCTGGAATTTGTACCAGCAAATATGTGATAGAATATTTCAGTAAATCCCACCTTTGTGGAGAAACTCAGATACCAGTTATACTTCTAAAGACTATCGAAGATGGTGGTGTGTTATGTAGGTTAATTTCAAAGACAGCATGGATAATACAGGTATTTCCAAGAGGACAATTTGACCATATAATCTGCTAGATGTTTTTCCTCCAATAAGAGTTGATAAATAATACATAAGATTACTTATACATGTTAGTTCAGGAAAACTACTCTGAGACTACTGAAATTCTATTTTATTGTGTTTCAGAGTATTTGGCAATTTTTTTATAAAAGCTATTATTCATTTTATTTTTTCTTCTTCTGGTCTTTTCTGTTTCCTGACGGAATGGTTAACAAATTAGAAAGAATTTTTTTGTACTGCCCATGGAAAAGCTGTCTTTCTTACCATTCATAAAATACTGTGATGTTTTTCATAATATATACTTTAGTTCACCTGAACCAACTTCCTCATTCAGTTTTCACAGAATCACACAATCACCGAATCGCAGGGGTTGGAAGGGATCTCAAGAAATCATCGAGTTCAACCCCACTGCTAAAGTAGGTATCCTACAACATGTCATACAAGTAGGCATCTGTCCAGGTCTTGAACATCTCCATAGATGGGGACTCCACAACCTCTCTGGGCAACTTGTTCTGAGCTCTGTCACCCTTACCATAAAGAAGTTCTGCATGTTAGTATGAAACCTCCTATGTTCAAATTTTAGACCATTACTCCTTGTCCTATTTCTACACACCACTGAGAAGAGCCTGGCCTCATGCATTTGCCTCCCACTTCCTTTTAGATATTTATAAAAATTTATCAGATCCCCTCTCAGTCTTCTTTTCTCGAGGATGAACAGACCCAGGTTGCTCAGCCTTTCCTCACATTAGAGATGCTTCAGGCCCTTAATCATGTCTGTGGCCCTCTGTTGGACTCCTAGGAAATCCCTGTCATTTTTGAACTGGAGAGCCCAGGACTGGACACATTAATCTAAATGTGACTTCACCAGAGCAGAGTAGAAGGGGAAGATAACCTCCCTTGACCTCCTGGCCATGCTGTTTTTAATACACCCCAGGATAGAACTGGCCTTCTTGGTTGCAAGGTCACTGCTGGCTCATGGCCAACCTGTTGTCCAGCAAGATCCTCAGGTTCTACTCCTCAAAACTTCTCTCCAACAGAGCATCCTCCAACCTGCACTGATGCATGCAGTTATTCCCCAGGTGCAAGACTCTATACTTGCTCTTGTTAATCATCATCAGGCTCCTCCCTGCCCAACTCTCCAGTTTGTCCAGGTCTTGCTGAATGGTAGCACAGCCTTCTGGTGTGTCAGCAAATTCTCCCAGCTTTGTATCATCAGCAAACTTGCTAAGGGTGGACTTTCTTTTCACACAGGTCACAGATGAAGATGTTCAGCAAGACTAGACACAGCACTGACCCCTGGTGAACACCACTTGTTACAGGTCTCCAACCATACTCTGAAGCACTGATGACGACCCTCTGAGATTTACCAGTCAGCCAGTTCTCAGTGCACCTTGCTGTCCACACATCTATACCACATTTTTTAAGTTTCATAACAAGGATGTTGTGGGAGATGCTGTCAAACGCTTTGCTGAAGTCAAGATACACAGTATTCACTGCTTTCTCCCCATCTTACCCAGCCAGTGATAACATCATAGAAAGCTATCAGGTTGGTCAAGCATGAATTCCCCTTGATTAATTTGTTTTGTCTACTCCTGATAACCTTCTTCTCTTCCAATTGCTGAACAGAATTTTCCAATTTTGCTGCACAAAACCCTGTTTGTTTTTTTTTTGTTATTTATTTGTTTTTTGTTTTTCCTGTGTGAGTGCTTTTTTAAAGAATGTATTTGGAAAAAAAAAAAAATCTCTCTAAGAAAGAAACGAGACTAATTTCAAGATCCATTCTTTCTCTTAATCTCTCTCTCTCATAAGTAAATACATATATGTATATGCATTATAAGTGGAGGTTTATATTCATACATGTTTATACATATCTTTGTAAATAATGCAACTGCAAATATTTGTAGGATTTATATATATATACATATATACACATATTTCTAGTAAGCCTTTTCTAAAATTATATCTACTTTATTTATTTACATAATGAAATAACTTATTTCTGACTGTTTATCTGGCACTTGATACAGGCAAAATGCAAGCTTCCCCTTAATTTACTTGACCTGCAATTGTATTTTCCCTGATCTAAGGTAGCCAATCTATGGCAACTTCCTTAGCCATGTACTTGGTGGTTTCATTTCCTCATATGATAATCATTTCCTCAATTCCTGTGAATATTTACTCAATATTCCATTATCTTGCACAAAAACAAAATGATAGTATATTTGAACACTGAATGCTGGGACACATAAAGTTGCAGTTCCTATGTAAAGTTGTGGAATTTCTAGTTTTATTTGAAATGTTTATTCCAAATATTTTCTGAAATAGAAGAGCAGAATAAAAGAATTAAATTCCATAATGACGCAAAGCTAGCTGAGACTGGTTACCAGAGGTCTAAATGTCAGAAGCTATT
Organism: Bambusicola thoracicus; assembly: GCA_002909625.1. NCBI lineage: Eukaryota > Metazoa > Chordata > Aves > Galliformes > Phasianidae > Bambusicola > Bambusicola thoracicus. The sequence goes on from PPHD01018466.1 coordinate 6,660, forward strand.
GCTACTCTGCATTCTCACAGATGAGATTTCATCTCCACTGGGACTGTCTGGTTCTGTCACTATGCAAAGAAGCCTTGCTAACTGTTTTAACAGGGAGACTTTGGGGTTTGTCTTTCCTTTTCCAAAGTTCCATTTTCAGTGAACTTATCCCCAGTATGCATATAATTCGTCACCATATATTTAAAGGAAAATATTCATTGTTATGGATTGGTTAATAATCATTGCTAAGTAGAAAACAAATAACAGTAACAGGCAATCTGATTTGTGTCACATGGAAGCATTAGTCATAGCAATTGTATGAATTCATTACAAATTGCATTAATCATTCCTAGCTACTACACATCAGCAAGATAACTACACATGGATAAAAAGACAACATTTTCTTGTGGTGTTTCAAACTGCAAGATGTTAATAATTTATCTTTTTTTATGAGGAAAAATGAAATAATTGAATAGCTAAGTGGACTTTCTCAGATTCTGACTGAAGAGAAGTATATGAGCTTAAATTAGGTCCCGAGGTACACAGCTATCCAAGCCATAAAATATGAAAAACATTTTTTTTTTTTTGTCAAAAGCAAACCCTCTTTTCCCCTTCCCCCCTCCATAAAATATGACATTGCACCATATAATTGAACGGGAAATTAAAACTCTTTTCACAGGTTTAATAATGGATGAGATATAGACTTTGAAATAATTGTTTTTATTGAGCACTGCCATTCTCTAGCACAGCATGCAAGCTGCGGCTCACAACTTGCACCTCTGTCACCTCAGAGATGGATTAGCAAAAACAATACAGGGTTTCATTTGGAGACCACAGGAGACAAACTGGTGTCAAAAGCACAAGCCAGTCTCTTCACTCTTCCTTTTTTTCTCATTTCAAGTGCTTGTTTTTAATCATCTAAATTAATCCAGAAAAACTGTTTTGTAGAGTTGAGCTTCACAGGCAGCTATCTTCCTCTGCAATTCAGTATCTTCTGGAAGCTCCTGCCTGTTTTTGCATCTGCAGGTCCATTCTGCTCTTCTAGCCAAAAGCACCATTTCTACACTCTCACTGTTCTGTTAAGTGACTGATCTCAGTGTGCTATAGGCACAAAGAATAACTTCAAGCAGGTGATAGCCTGCAACAGAACTTCTGAAGTTGTTGCCTTTAACCTGCACAGTCCAAATACTATCTAACTTGATATTAAGTGACATTTCTTGGATAATTGAATAGATATTTGTGAAATACAAAACTATGATTGAACCTGGGGCTTTTGTCATCTCTACAGTGCAAGGTTTTAGTCTCACAATGGTGTTGAAGTTATACCGGTCTCATTGTTTCAGTGCTTTTTGGTGCCTCCCCACCCCCCGCGCCCCCAGATATGGTGACATTGCAAGATTTATATCTTGTTTTGTTGTTTAATACAACACACTTGTTTTGTTTACCACAAAAGCAAATGTAAAAAGAAAAAAAAAATGTACAAACTCTTTGGGAGCAGTAAGGACATATGCTGGCAAAGACTGATATTGCTTAGTAACCTTCAGCAGGGAAGTTTTTAAATAAAGTATACATACTTTAGAGCAAAGGGAGGGTTTGATTCTTTTTTTTTTTTTTTTTTTTTTTTTTTCATGAATGTAGTAGTCTTTACTCAGTGTTATTTTTCCTGGGTGTGTGTGTGATGTTTTGGTCAGTAGGAGTCTGTTTATCTTGGCCCTTCATTGAGGGAAAAAATGAAGAGCTATTTTCAAAGGAGTCGTTAAAATTGTATCACTGTGAATCCATGCAGTAGTCTTTCCCCTTAACCATTTTTTTTTAACATGCCACTGATACCATCTAGAGTGCAATAAACAGCTTTATGTCTCCTTGCTCTGTAAAATAACTGACAGCCTTAGATCTCCCTTCCTATGGCAATATGGCTCAGCTTTCAGGTCCATGATTATTGCACTGGCCAGTAGTATGTACTAAAACTGAACATGTTGGTAGCCACATGCTACCCACATACTGCATTAAGTTTATTATTTAAAACTTTAGTTTAGTACTGTAATCTAGAATCATACAGGGGAAAGGGAATTGTGTGAATCTGGTGTAAGCGTATTAAAGAATGCATATCTGGAAAAATGTGTGAAGATCTGTAAGGACCCACATTTATTTCCAAATCTGGAGTGAATGTGGCAGACTCTGATTTAAAAAATCTAAATTAATATGAAGTGCTGCTTTCTAGACATTGATACTGTCAGGTTTTAACTTGCCAACAGTTATTTCCTATCCAAAGATAACGCGTCTCAAAAAAAGGCTGTATAACCAAAGCAGGACATGGTATAATTTTATTTCAGTATAGTCTTATCTACATTCTGACAGAGCTCTGAAAACTTCTTCATGCTGTGTTAGTGTGTTTCAGTACATTTTAATAGCATCTTAATAAACATACACCCCACAATGACTTTTCAAAAACCATAACATTAATAATTTGTAAGCTTAAATCATTAAAAAGATTGTGAGAAGTTGGGTGTATTTGATTCCACGAAACAGACCTTTGAAAGTGTACCAATATCCTGTGTCACTAGGGCCTTGAGGCAGAAAAGCAGAGGGATTTCTTTCCTCAAAGAAGTCAGAAAAAAAAGTAATAAGGTTTTTGTAGCTGTGCATTCTGAGAATTTAGTTGGTATATAGACTGACATAGCTGAATGAGTATATACTGCCTGTTCAGTTGGTGTGTGTCGATTCTCAGTAGATGTAAATGTCAGACCAGCAAAGTAGCTTAGGAGGAGGTTGAGGTCAACTGTAATTATCTGCACTCAGCACAGCTGATGCCAGGGGCACTTGATTCCTGGCAGATTTCTGCTGTGAGAATTTGAGGCCAATTCTTCTGGATTTTTTACACTTCTGACAGAGCATCATTTGCAAAATATTCTATATTCCTAGCTGTGTGGACCATCCATGATGTAAAGAAGTAAGATTTAGATTTGTGATACATCATTCACAAGTCAATTTTCCTCTACTAAGTCACGTTTTTTACTCTGAAACCAGTTCAGGGATTTCAATGTTAAATGAATGCTTAGACACAGCATATTGTTCCTCAAGGATTTTCTTTTGCCTTACGTGTGTGTCAATTACTGCAATAGTAAGCAGATTTTTAATTCATATTTGATTCAAACAATGGATATGCAAATGGATGAAAATATGCTTTCACCTGTTCAAGGAGCTATGACGAGATAATGAATGATGAGAAGATAAAGCTTTTTGTGTCCCAGGAAATGTATACATACATCTTGACTTAGCTGAATGTTAACATCTGAGAGGCTGTTGAGCCAGTTCACATAGAAGGTAACAGTACAGGCTCAATCTACCAGACTCTCAAAAAAAAAAAAAAAAAAAAAAAAAAAGAGACTTGGGCGATAAATATGGTGGGCCATGTTAGAACAGAAGATACAAGATACCCTGGGTTGTAGTAGTTTGCTGTTCAGAAATTATACTCGAGCTTTTCCTTATATTTGTGATTTTACAGCCAGATGCAAACCAAAATATGAGGATCAACCAGAGTTTAGTAGCATTGATGTTGCGAACACTTAAGTCTGGAGATCAGCACAGGGCATAAACTGCATGTTGATGGAAGGCAGCTGTACACATCATGTATATGAAGCTCTGTGGTTTCATATAATTAACATCTGCTTTTTTCTTTTTTTGTCCCTTCTTTTTTGGAGACTTGTTCGAGACTGGACTAGTGCCCTGTTGCTTGAGGTTGTCTTATGGTAAAGAATCACTGAGATTTACAACAGTCCTATTAAAGATAGTGTTTATTTGCCTAGATAGTTCTGTACCAAATGTATTTCTGAACATGTACCAGGTTCTCAGAGTCAACAGACTGCTGAATAAAAAGGATATAATGTTGACTTTGACCTTTGAAAAGATCAAACACCTATAATTAATAGAGGAGTTAAGATATGATCAGTAAACTCCCTTTCAAAGCAGATATTTTTTAAAATGCCATCCATTATATTCCCTGTAACCTATACTATACAAAATCTAAGAAGCTCCCTCAAGAGGGTCTTCTAAATAAATATTTCCATAGCATTCATTTTCTAACAGAGTTTCTAACCTAAACTTCCCTTGTAAATACTGACATGCTATGTATAATTAAGTCAAAGCAATGAATTGTGATGCAAGGACTGCCAAAAGAAAGATATAAAGGTCTGAATGAGACAGCCTAACTAAATCTAAATAAAAGATAAAAAGTAAAACAACAACAAAAAAAAGGTTCTGTGTCTTCTGAAGTAGGAGATGCAAAAGTGCATGTGAAAGTATCTTTCATTTATATTCATAGGAATCAAATAATCATAGAATGGTTTGGGTTGGAAGGGACCTTTAAGATCATTTAGCTCCAACCCCTCTGCTACCAGCAGGATCAACTCCCACTAGACCAGGTTGCTCATTCCCCCATCCAACCTCTTCAAATTGCTTCACTCCAGTATACCTGCTTCACTGTGAATCTTGTCAGGAATTAAGAAATATGTTTTCACTACATATCTCCTTATTGCCAAGTCTCAGATACCATAGAAAAGGGAAGAAAAACACCTCAACAGTTACACAAATCATTCAAGAAATGTCATGAACTTCTCTATTCTTTATTAAGAACAGATCCAGCAAAAGCCACTCTGCTCATTCAGAGGAAATCTATCAGAAAATTCCCGAACGAAGGGAGAAAAAAAATTTAAAGGTCTCACATGAGACTGGGTAGTGTCACCATTTCCAATAGCTATACACAGAGACAGAGGTGTCAGCACTGCTTTTCTTCAGTCTGACAGGCTCTCACAGGTGTACAGAAACGTAAAGAAATTCAAGTGGATATTTGACTTACAGTGGTAACTCAACCACCATTTGGGCCACACAGATTTAATGATGTAGGCCCACATTTCGCTTCTGCTATTCTGGAAGAACATTCTTTGTTGCAGTGACATTGCTGTAGATTTACTGTAAACATGATTTTCCCTGTTCCTTCTTCCCTTCCTTCCTTCTTTTCTTTCCCATATGAAACAAATTCATTTTGTTTAAATTCACACAAATTCATATGAACATAATACAGATGTAATCAGTTTTAAAGTATGTATTGAAGAATGAATTTGGAGAAAGATGTGCATAAGTGAAAGTTAACATTTAACTAGCTGGAAGCTATTAAGTTCCAATTTGGACAAATTCAGCCTGTAAATAAATTTAAGATTTTCTTACAGAGGCAGAAATTAAATCTTTAATCAAACTGTGTAGAATATGTTCAGACTCCTTGTTGGCATATAAATTTCAGTCTGGAGGCTACTGTTCCTATAGATACTGTAAGTAATTCAAAAGCTGTTTTTAAGGTAAGAAGGTAAGAATGAGTTGGCAAGAAAATATTTTTTTTTTGCAGAAAGATAAGTCTGTGTGTGTGCCTGAGTTGGAGGGGTGGTGAGGGAGGAAGGGTTTTACAAGTGTTTCAAATGTGGATGGAATCAGTTTTGTTGATACCATTTGGCTTATAGGGAAATTTATTTTCTGAGGAAAAGTTTTGCAACATTTCCTGAAGGCACTGAGCTTCAGATCTGACAGGTTGCTGTAAGCATTTTGATCCATAGCCAACAGAATATCAATAGGCTACTTATTTTCTAATCACATGGTTTTTTTGTGTTAGGGTATAGAATGAGTATATACATCTGTTACTAGTATATATAAATATTTACAGAGTACCAGAATAATTTGTGTATCAGTACTTTAAAAGTGAAAATAAGAGGAAAGCCTGCATTGTTGATCTATCCGTTTAAGTTGATTGATTAACTGTTGCTACTAGAAACACAAATAAGAGTTGGCTGGATTTTCAGGTGAAGCTTCATGTTTTTCTTTACTGTGAATTGTTAGCAAAGTTAACTTGAGTGCTGTGTGAACAAGATAGATACTTGACCCTGTGTTTTATTTTTTTTTTTAATGACCATAAAACTCTCCACTTTTTCTTTAGGGAGATGACGTTTTGACAGTAAGCAGATTATTATTCTAAGACAGAAAGACTTTACATGCCATCATTGGCAGCTGCCTAATGCCATTTTCAGTAATATTTTCTAAAGCATACAGGGACAGAGACAAAGAATAAAGTTCCTATTTAATAGTTAGGCAGGTGCTGCTGATTAGGATAAGGTAAGGTAATACAATGCTGGTCTCATCCCAGTCCTTTTAATCTAGTTTGAAAAGAGGTGAAGCTGGTCCTGTGTCTATATTATAACTCCTTCTCCGGAGACAGTTTGTGTGAGTAGGCTAAATTCTCAAAAGCACATGATCATAAATAAACAAACTCATAATTAAAGTAGCTGACTGGTTTTGGCATGGCTGCCTCTTGTGCAGTTCTAATGAAGTAATGATTAACAGTTCTTATGGACCATGAATGTTAGTTTTGGAGTCTCTTCAAGTGAGGCTGTATGCTGTACGTTGTACATGATTTCTAGTGTCATGGCCATGATTGCTTCTCAAGAATATGAATGTAGACATTATGCCAAATTACTATTACACAGTCAGTGACAAATTTTAAAATGAGAGGTTGTTTCAGGATGAATATTTCAATGTTTATTATTCACATCTGTGTAGCAGTTGGTTCTACTTCACTAAGATTAGGATTTTTACTATGTTGCAGTAAAAAAAAAGTAAAACTAATCTTTGTTATCATTTATTAGTATAAATATTAGACATTAATGTGATTGTTTTTCCTTCCATGTGTACATTTCTAAGTCAAGCATCCCCCAAAAGAAAACACAGTTACTGTGACTTGCAGCTGGTAAATGTGGAAGACAGGCAGCCAAGCAGGTAAATACTGACTAAACATCTATCTCTAGTGTGGCAGTTAACCTAGTATCCTCAAAAAGAAAATAAAATTAGGTACAGTTATGTATTTTGTGATTACAGTATGATTGCAATCAATACAGATAATACAGTGAAGATTTATGTAGTATTTAAATCAAAACATTGTTAGCTGTTCCCTCCCATTTTAAATGGGAAACACAAACACTTTAAAAACAGCTATGGTGTTGAGTTGGAGGAATTGCAATGAGATTCCACTAATTTGACTCTTACATTTGCCAAAGGTTACATTTGTGATACTGTACAAATCTTTTACTTGGTAGCTTCTTTTGCACCAAATCTTAGAATGGCTCTTTGTTGGAAGGGACCTTAAATCCATCTAGTTCCAACCTCTTGCCATGGGCAGGGACACCTCCCACTAGAAGAGGTGCTGTCTAAAACCCCATTCAAGCTGGCTTTGAACACCTCCAGGGATGAGGTGCCAACATCTCTTAGCATGCTTTCATCTTCTACATTTAGCATTTTGGGGTTTTGGTAAAGAAACAGAAGAATGTTTCAGCCTGTAGCTTGGAAACCATTCCTGGTCTTTAGAAGCTAAGAGCCTTGGATTTCATTGGCCATATTTAGATTGAATGTGCCCCCACTTTGGTGAAGTCTATGGCTTTATGTGTGGTAAAAACATTCTTCTGGAAAACAAAAAGAGATTGCCATGAATTTCTTTTACCATAGAATTAATATACACACACTAACAGTTTTAAAAACTCAGGAGTTATGGTAAACAATATTCTAGATGATTAAGCCATTCAAAAGGCCTAACTTCAGTTGCAATAGCCTGATCTCCCATGGGTGTTCTAATAAGAGAGGGAGAAAAGAGGAGAAGGATACAATAGATCTGCATTCAATTTCAAGAATTTGAAATCACTAATAGGAAAAAGCTCCTCACTCTTTTAATTGATTATAATGATTAAAAAGGGGGTTTCATCTTCATTCAGCTACCAATTGATTGTTATAGGTAACGCTCCTGTGTGCCAATGTGCAGAACAGAGGTACCATATCTATATCATAAATTAAAAAAGCTTAGAATTGTTG
>PPHD01018467.1:0-14536 GCA_002909625.1 Bambusicola thoracicus
CATGATGGATGTTCCTTTTTCCACGTCCCATGGAAGCTGAAGAGGTACCAGATGTCTCCTCCCCCTTCCACTCATCAAAACGTCTACCTCAAGGGATTTTTCCCTTCTCCTACATAAAGCGTCTTCAGCCTCTGACGTGCAGCGAACCCCAGTCCTAGACTGACCCCTCCAATTCTCCCACCCTTAGAAGTAAACCGTTAATTATAATTACATTTCAGAATACACCCAGCACTGAGTCCTGCCTCTGCCAAGGGCACCCTAATTAAGCCGTTCCTCTGCTGTGCACGGTTCACTCCCTTTTGGCACGCAATGCATGATTAAAGTTAATTTGCTGCTTTTCCAAACTGCCATGAGAAATAAGAGCTTCCAGGAAAAATAACAAATAAAGCCCAAACCCTATTCCCAGTACCCTGAACAAGACAAATGATGAAAAGGAGTCAATATCATGAGGGATAACCTTCTGTTTCTTCCAGCAGATGATCTCTTCGGCAGTAGCTCTGTCAATGTCTTCAGTCCCATTGGACTACAAGCCCATGCTGATCCATGGCAGCACTGGAACTGCCTCCTCCGCTTGGTCAGTATTGGAAACTGTGATTGGACCTGGTGGCATTGTGGTTACAGGGAGGTGTGATAGCCAGGCTGCGTATAGCTGAACCCGAAGCAAGCCTGGATGCAAGCCCTACCCTAGTCCCACAGGTACCTACATCTGAACTCCTGAATCATCAAACCAAGCAACACAACACCGAGCAAAGATGATGAGGGAGCTCATATCCTTCCAGCAATTAGCCAACAATGACAAGAAAATGTTTCTAGAATGACTTTCAAGGTGTCTCACAATTAAGCCATTGAGATCATGTTCTGGATTGAGATGGTTTATCACTACAGAACTACTGAATTGGCCACAGATAGTCTGCGCAATGCAGGGAAAAGACAAATAAGTCTGGAGCCAGATCCCCCACTGATATCAAAAGGCAGAGCACTTTTCCTGCTCCACCACTTCGTGCTGCCATTTCAGACGTGCATCCTGGCCCTGGCTCCCAGTGGAGCCTTGAGGCAGAATTGTCAGACATGCAGAGTAACCTCTGCTGGAATTCGGGATGTCATTAATTTGGTACCCTTATATAAAAATATAGCCAGGGGTCTTCAGAGACTGTAACCCATCACAGCCTCCTTCCAAATCCAAAATACATTGACTTAGCTCTGACTCACAGAGCAACATGCCAGAACTCAACATCTCACCCTGCAGCATCACAGCTTCCCTTGGTGGTCTCCCACGTCGTCCTGGCTGGCTCCAGAGAGCTGACACACAGCTCGTTACTGCGGCACAGCCTCTCCCATTCGTGTCTGTAGGGCTCTGGGTGCTGCTCTCCCCTATGGCCATGGAACCTCCCTCACATATACATGAGCAACGCTTCACCCCAGTCAGACCTCATGTGTGCATCTTGGCATAGGGAGAAAAGCAGTCAGCCTTGCCATGTATGGATTTGCCATCAATGGCTTTTGTTGCGCACCTGATTATTTGGGGTGTTGGTCTGAAGATGGGGAAATGCGTGGAGTTCTGCAAAACCGGCCAGTATTTGGAGTTGCTTAAAGGCATGGGAAGGAGGAAATCCTACAGAAAGAGACAGAAGGGCAAGGTGCAAGGCAGGCACAGGTGATTACATAATTTCTAAGTGATAAACTGCATTTACCTCCCATTTTTTTCCTGCACTTTGTCCTGCAGGCCTTCTCCTCCACAGCAAGATTCTATTCAAAGTCCCATAACAGTTTAAGCATTTTATCAAAAATATCGTTCCTCTTCTCCTGAAGACATTACTGCTTAGGGTGAATGACATTTCTCTGATCAGCTGTGGCTCTTCAGATGTAAAAACAGGAACCTGAAGAGAGAGACGTGGCACTTCGTTGACCAAAAGTCTGCATTTCCCTTGCGACTTTTTCTTAGGTGCTGAAATCAGTTGAGCTACTTGAAGCCACCAAGGTGGCAGAAGAAGGAAAACACTTGATTTTGCATAAGAAACTTTCTGATTTCTGGGACTCCTTCTTACTAGGGACGGATTACTGCACTCCACCACTTCTGAAACATCTCAGAGATAGAGCAATCTGTCCCAGAGGCCATCTGTGCTGACACCACTGGCACTGGGGCATTTGACCTATTGTGAGACCACGTCAAGCTACCTATACACGTGAGTGTGTGTGGGCCTCTGAGCCATGGTTGCTCCATCGCTGCAGACAGAGGAGCAGTCAGCACCATCAGCCCCCACAGATGAGGAGCGTTTCCTGGAGAATCAGTACAGAGCTGCTCATCTCCAGATCAGCTGTGAAACCAACACACCACGATTCACATATGTTTGCTAAAGATGCTGCATTTCCCAAGAGCAGCTCACAACTAGATGATGCTTTTCCTAGTTTCAAGCATCCTATTCTAAGCTTGTCCAGCAACCACAACATTTCCTCTTCCCAATCTGTGTCGCAATCCTGCTGCAAGCTGCTACCACCTGCTGCCTTCTCCCAAGAGAGCTTGCTTCCAGCTAATCAAAAGCAAGGTGTGTAGTGGCCTTAAGAACGGTGGGTTGATGTTTAATTTCCAAAAGTCTTTGCAGTGGTTGGATGTAGTAACTGTCAAGGAAAAAAAACACACAAAGATTTTCCTAAGAAATGATCCTCACAATAGGAAGACCATGCAAGCAGACTTCTGAACATCACTGGTGACTTAGGAATTTAAGTCCAATTATGGAATTCCCTAAGATGCTGAGCCAAATTCTTGTTGACCTTCAGAAAGATGGAGCTCCTTGTTCTAGGTAGCTCAAGTCATCCAGATATCTCAAACTCTTATGAGAATCTGGAGCATAGACCCCCAACAACTCTAGTAAATGAGATTTTGGTGCCTTTATTGCTCACCTTTGAAAGTGTTAGCTTTCTATTTTTAAGATCCCTTAAGGAACTGAGCATTATTAGCAATTACAACTTCTAGCAAACCTTCCATGTTCCCAGCTTGCTATCCAGCACTGCTGTCTTAGGAGCTGATGTCATCACGTCCATCACCTCTGGTCTACCTCCAGTTCAGCGGGCGCAGAAGGGTTAAAAGGGTTTAAGGATTTAACTGTGACAAATTATGGAGATTTAGCGGCGGCAGAAAATAGTTTTAGTAATTATGCTGTCAAACAGCTTTTATTATTCATATGAGGGGAAATGAGAACAATGCTAAGCGCGTTTGTGTGCTCCGAATGAGGGCACTGGTTCTTGGCCTTGGCAGCGCTCGTGTCCCTCCTGCAGCCTCTGTCTACCAACATGGAAAAGCAACTAATGAAGCAGCAAGGGGTTCAAGGCAGCATGCAGGGCTCTGGTGCTGAATCAAAGCCCTCCTGCTCATTTCCCTTTCCCCTCATCACGGGTGGAATTTGGAACTGTTGGTGATTAACCCTGGATAAAGCTGAAAACAGGAGCAAGAAAAACAAGGGCAGCCCAGGAGAAGAGCTGGCGCTCATCCTCCCCTTATGTTTATTTGGTGGTGTTGGATTTCCTGCTCTCTCTGAAGTGCATCTGTAAGTCAGGATGCTGGGGGACCAGCGGGAGCTGGAGTGTGCTGAAGAAAGGACCGCTACCTGCCATGAATCACAGCAATTAGGGCTGGCATCTGCTCTTGGTGAGCTCAGCATTTGACCACAAGCGTTATTTTCTTAGGCAGATGAATTCCTCATTTTTCTAGAAATACAACAAGGATTTACTCTTAATTCAAAAGAGGAAGAGGAGGTATTCACATGTGCATACACAGAGAGGCGGGCACGTGACACAGGATAGAATCAGTAAGGCTGGAAACGACCACTAACATCATCAAGCCCAAACCCATCCCATCCCCACCATGCCCACCAAACCATGATCCTCAGTGCCACATCTCCATGTTTATTGAACACCTTTCAGGACAGAGACTCCATCACCCCCTTGGGCAAAAAAAAAAAAAAAAAATAAGGTTATGTTCTCTAAGTATTTGACCTGCTGCCTGTGAAGCCAAAAATCTTCGAGATTCCTTCCAAAGGTCCTGGCCACAACTCCAGTCCCCGTAGGGAAGGCCCGAACATCAGCCAAGACAGCTTTGCCCACTGCAGAGCACTGCCAGGCCCTGGCAAGATCTCAGGCGGGGTTCTGTGGCACTCCAGAAGAGGTGTGGACCAACTGGAGCAACCATAGGGAGCAACAGAAGGAGGGAGATGTCTCAGAGGCATAGAATATGTATAAAGATCATTTAATTGGGGGCGGTAATAAAAAGAAAACTAAAGGAGAATTTCCATGGGTGAAGAAGGGACAGAGACACAAGCTGTTCTGCCTTGGCCTGGCTCCATTGCTCAAAGAATCAATAATATTACAGTTGCTTGTGCTGGAAAAAAAGAAAAAGATATTCTTTGCAATAAAGGGGGTGAAGGAAGGGGCGGCATGCATGTGCAGACAAAGCTACCCAGTGCCTGAGAGAAATCTAAAAGAAATTTAAGAGAAATTTACTGCCTCTCCTTACGAACGTTTTACAAACGGTAGCGGCTACTTAATAAAAAGCATTAACATGAGCAAAGAAAACGGCTGAAGAGAATGGAATTGTCCACGTCGAGTGAGGCAGGCACTGGGAGTGCCCATACCTGCATGCATCTCCTCGGGACCTTTGTGTGTGCTTCACAAAGACCTGCACAAGGCCCAACGATTTCCCACTGACGATGGGCTGGGAAGTTACAGGACCCTCATGGCAAAGGTGGACTCCTGTGACTTGTTTCCTGGTTTTAAACCTGGAGAGGGAAATGGTTATATCATCTGCTTCAAACTCTCTTGTGGTAAACTGCCCCGCGGCGCCTCAGCGAGGTAATTAATTTCGGGAGGAATTACCCAACCCTTAATTTTTTCTGAGCAATTATCAGCTCAGGTACCAGCCAGGAATCGAAACGTTCTTTGCTCCGATGATGGCTGGGTACAAGTAGCTGCAGACTCCTCTGCGATGCTGCAATTTACCAGGAAGTCTCCTGCGGTATCTGTCTCGAGATGCCTTCACCTGACGAGCGTGCCCAGATAGCAATCACAACCTCTCCCACGTATTTAAACGGGCAGTTTTGATGAGCGCTGCGAGTTTTGCTCCCTCTCAGCTCGCCGTTCGGGAAGTAGTGCAAAGGGCTTGGGCTGCAGCCCTCCTCCTCGCCAGGTCAAAGCAGTGTGAAAGTGGCAGAGAGGACTTCTGGGATCTACAGCAGAGCTCATTTCTCTGTGCTGACAGTCTTGGCAGTGTTCCGTGCCTCAGTTTCCCCACCCATACATGCATAAGCTATCGTTCGTTGCAGTACTGTTCCCTTAACCCTCAGGGTGTTCCTACCACTCAGTGTTAGAGAATTGAATTGTTGACCAATCTAGGTTCCTTGCCTGAAGTAGCGTAGTGAGATATTTGCTCTTCGCAGAGTGATTTCTGATGGCCAGTAAGTGAGCAGTAAAGAGCCCCATAGATGAGTAAAGAGTAATGATCCCCATAGATCAGATTGGGTATTAGGAATGATTTCTTCTCAGAAAGAGCAGTGATGCAGTGGCACAGCTGTCCAAGTGGAGTCACTGTCCCTGGGGGTGTTTCAGAACCATGGAGATGTGGCACTGAGGGACGTGGAGATGATGGGTCAGTGGTTGGATCTGATGACCATAGTGTCCGTTTCCAACCTTTATGATCAGCTGATGCTGTGATTCTATAATCAGCTCCTCAGTTCTCCTAGTCCAGACAAGAAGGAGGCTGGGCATGCCTCTCTCCTTGCTCAGCTCCAGCTCTTTCCCCTCCTACCTCTATTACCCCAACCTCAGCCCCTATGCATCCCAGCTCTTTTCACCCTGCTCCAGACTAAGGATGTCCTTTGGATGCTGCTGGCCATGAGGCCTGGAGCCTCCTGCCCCACTGCTGCCCTCCTCTCCCCACCTGATAGGATCATGCCCTGCACAGTCAAGCACCAGAATTCCCTATACCAGGTCCTACCTGGAAGGTCCCTGAGACTTGTTTGCCACTGACACCTCTCAGCAGCCGCTCAGCAGATGGCATTCTATTAAAACACCAGCAAATAAAATGCGATGAAACTGTTGGTTCTTCAGGGCAGGGTCACACCTCCAGTTGGGTTTTAAGGTGTTGTGTTTGGTTACGATGCCCTATAAAGGACACGCCGTGATAAGGGACAGCGTTTGTGAGACTAGATAAAGGTGACAAACATTTCCATGTGATAGCATTAGGCACTCTCCACCATCCTTGGTCTGCTCTGCAGGAGCCGTGTCTGGACCCCAAGCCCAGGGTGAAAGGTCACAAAAAGTAAGGTAATTCGCCATAGTCATTTCTGAGTCTGTAAGTAGGAGGGGGAGATGATGGAGCTCCACTGCCCTGCTGCGTGAGCTGAGCCAGCTGACACCAAAGAGAACCCAGTGGGGTTACAGGCTTTGTTAAATATTGACACTGGGATTACAGGGGGAGGATGAAAGTAGGCAGGTGGTAGAGGAGAGAGGAGGATTATGTACTGAATGCCTCAGCAGGCAGGATGTGGGCAAAGAGGGCAGGACAAATAGCTCCACACTGGAGAGTGGGAAGGAGTTTGTGCTGGATGCAGCTGAACATTCATTCGGCCATACTGTGATGAAGTGCTCAGAACTGCAGCAAACGGCTTGCACATCTCAGGAGCAAAGAGAAGACTGCGACAGGTTGGATATTAGGAAGAAATTCTTCTCTGAACCGGTGGTGATGCTCTGGCACAGACTGCCCAGGGAGGTGGTGGAGTTACAATCCACGGGGATGTTCCAGAGCTGAGGAGTTATGGCACTGAGGGACATGGTCAGTGAGCATGGTGGGGATGGAGGGGGTTGAACTAGGCAGTCTTAGAGGTCTTTTCCAACTGGCCGAGACCTTCATTTTGCATGCTGCTTAGCAAAGCTAATGAACTCTCATCGACAGTCACAAAAACAATGTGTGCGTCCTGGACATGGGACTTTTCTTCTGTTACTGCCTCCAGTACCTCCAGTTAGAGGTTCTCCAACATACATCAGTTGCACACTGAGAGCTGTTTCTGCATTACACTCCAGGAGGTCACACAACACCTCTCAACAACCCCTCCAGGATGTTTACAAGGCAGCAAATACCCAGTGGTTTCCTCAGTGGCTCCCAGCAGATCTACGGGACAGTGATGTGGATGGAAAACAAGCTGCTGTCTGCCACTTTGGGAGAAGGGACTTCTGGCTTTTGCAGCTCCTCACTGAGCAGGCAGGGGTGGTGGCTGCCTGTAGATGTGATGTTAGGGTTGGGAGGACAGAAGAGAAATAGTAGCTGGATAAAAGTCACTTGGGAACACAGAGGAGTTAATGCATATATTCAGTAATGTTAATACATGCATCAAGTCAAGCAACTAGACTTAGGGCTATGGCTTATGTGCATATGCTGTTTATGGGACTGGCATGAAGTCAGTGGGGGTGAGCGATGCCCTGCTACAAGACCCAACTCCTGGCAGCTTTCAGTGCTCCGTAGCCTGTCTCAGGATGCCAGAAGCCTTGTCATGAGCTCAGTGATCCTGGGGGCCAGCCTCAACCTAAGCAATAAGACCAGATATTTTTACATGTGAATGCCAAACATGTCAAGATGCCTTATTGGAATCTGAGGGCAGGCTGAGCAGATACAAAGCGTGCTATCACCAGCTGCCAGTTGCAAGACTGACTTCTGCAACAAGCACTGTGGGCCTTGTTTGCTTTCCTTGGCTCTCATTCAGAGATGATGGAAAGATGATGGAGAAGCTTGAAACAAAGCCCACTGAAGAAGAGGTTGTGCTGGAGAAGGCATTCTGTTAACTGCCAGCTATTCCAGGTGTCCCCGTGCTCTCAGCATACCCTGTGCTGTCTGTTTGGAAGAAAACTTTCCCAGCCCTTCCTGGTGCTATAAGATGGACCCCTCACTCCTGCAATTCGGATGAGCACTTCTGCATAATTCAAAAATGCTTTGGAGAAAATCACCTTTGGATTCAACGCTGCCCAAACTGGAGGGCTGGATTCGTCATACCTGTCCTGGATACATACAGAGTATTTGTATGTATGTGATCAGATATCTTGCACCCAGGGAGCAGATGAAGATGCAGGTAGCAACCTGTTTGAGCTGTAAGTGTCCATGGTCATTGCAGGGGCATTGGACTAGATGGCCTCTAAGGGTCCCTTCCAACTCAAACAGTTCTATGATGTGCAGTGGGCATGAAGCTGGCGTATGGTTTCGTTGCAAGACAGCACCTACATGTCTGTGATGCCACTGAGATGCAGACAGCACACTGAGGTACAGAGCCCTACATCACACTGAACTTCAGTCATCTTTCACAGAGGAAACAAGAAGCCTGTTCTAAGCCTATGAATTTACATAGCAAGAACCATTTCAATGGCAGCTCCACCCAGTGCTCCTAGCATTTACCACTGTAAAATGAGGGCGTATGGGATTTCTGCGCCATGCAGTCAAGGGATAGCATGTCAGGGGGAATTTCTGTGGTCTGTTTGGTCTCTGTGTGGCTCTCCTCTGAGCCCTTGCTGGATGCTGTGCATCTCCCCGATGGATCTCCATCTCTGCTGCCGCCAGCAGTGCACAGTTCTGCACAAACCTGCACAGGGATGCTGCCCATCGTAACTGCGTGGCCCCAGAACATGGCATTGCCATTGCCAGCAGCAGGCCATAGCTTCTTATTGAATCTGTAAAGCCTCAGGACCGGTCAGGACTGCTTTGTCTCCACTTTTTCAACCTTTATTTCACCAAGTTTTGCCGTGACATCAATTTAAGTAATTCACCTGGTGTCCTCAGCTACCAAGTTTCACTTGTATGTGTTAAGTCTGCGGCTAACACATAAACACTAAGAGTCGGTATGTTGGTGAATGCACGAAAATGCTCCCAGGTGGATCCTGCAGGGATCAAAGAGCAAAGCAGCATCGTGAACGCTCCCAAAGGGCACTGCAGGGGCTGACAGCCATGCGTTGTCCTCTGCACTGAAGCAGCGACTCTCAGGTCCAGAGGAGCCATGGAAGGGGATGCAAAACTCCAAAGGGAAAGGATGGAAACTAAGAAATGTGTGTGTTGCAATTTTAATTGCATTATTAGTAGTGGAGTAATGAAGTATTAGAGACTTATCCTGTAAATGAGTCCTCGAACTGTGCCATTATTCCTCCTATTTCCACAATAGTTAGACCTAGAGTAATGATGATTGGAAGGCAGCTCGTTTTCCTCTGCCCAGACCTGAGAATGCAAGAGCTCTCAGGGTTTATGGCATGGAAGTGGGCTGAAGCACGTTTGAAGGACCTGACATCTGTTTATGCCAGCTTGAAAACACTGGGAGTTGTTTGCTCTCTGTTCTCCCTCTTGATAGGAAAATTGCTTCCCTGCTAGATGTGAGTAACAGAGAACAAATGTCCTCATGTTTATGCAGCGCTGAACTGAAATAACGATGAGGACGTTCAGTTACTCAGGGCTAAATCTTTACTTGGATGCTAAGTGGGGCCAGGCCCCCACTATCACTTCGTGCCTCCATTTGGCAGCACTTCTTAAGCGCCAAAGCAGAGCAGCGCTGGGTGTTTGGCGCAGGATTTCTGCTTTGTTTAACAAGAGCTCCTTCAGCTCCAGAAGAGCTTTTGCTAAAGTTGCTTCTCGCTTTCGCAGAGATCACAAAGCTGCCTGGAAGGGGGTTGAGAACTAAATTTTCAATCAAGGAAAAGTGAAGCAGAGAGAACTGGGGAAGGAGCGGGGGGGAGAAAAGGATTATTTGCCCTATTTCTAGCCCAGCGCTGCCAAATTCCTGGGGTGTTATGTAATTAGCGTGCTCTCCGAGTGTTTAATCATGACAGCACGTGCTTTCTTGCCATACCTCAGGCAGTACTGCAAGTTTTTATTCATTCGTAACATATTTCACATCGGTGATTTACAAGTTTTGATGAGAAACGTGGGGGAATGGAAGGGGAAAGAAAGTTTGGGATCTCGCCCTCGCCGGTGTTGTTTTTTCCAGGTGAGATTTTTCCCCCTCCACACCTCCCTCAAACCCTCCGCACGTTCCACGCCGCTTTGTTTGGTTGCAGCACAGGTGCTCTGTGGCTTTGCTGCTGGCTAAACCTGCGGTTTGTGGTGCGCCGTGCTCGCTAGGATGCATGTTCCCGGGGGTTGTTTTGGATGCGAAAAGGGCTCCCGAGATATCATCCCAGCCTCAAGATCTCACCGATAGTTTTATGGAGGGTACAGCTTATCCCTTCTTTGAGTCATCCCCGCTTGAATTCCATATGCAAACTACTTCCTTTCTGTCCTTCCCAAGTTTCCTGGTAACGTGCGTTTGTCAGCTCCCTGATGCACTGAGGTTCCGTACGACAATTAATGTGAATAAAAGAGATAAGCATTACCCAGGAATATGAAGTAACCCCAGCAGATTTCTCGCTGTTCGTATCTCGAGACTTTGCTCCGCGAGGTTTTGAAATCCCCTTCACCAAGGTTACTTTCACGCTGTTTAATAAGCCCTTATCTTGTATGCTATAATAAGGCTGCAAACCTTAATCCGGTGAGATTAGGTCTGGGGGGGATTTCTGCAGCATTTCGGTACCCCGGGGACAGAACATCCAGGGCCAAACCGTGAGATATAATGAAATGATGAAAACAGAAGCGTGGTGTGAGCAGACTGAACCCACTTGCCCGCAGTTAGCCCGGCCCCCTGCAGCCCGCAGCACAGCTGGAGGCGGTGCCTTGCTTCATCCTGGTGCACTCCTTGGGGGGCGGATGAGCACCATCCCCTATTTCTCATGCTCCTGAACTTCTAGGGGTTGGAGGAGCAAAATTGCTCCAAGTGAAAGAACAGAGTAAGTCTGAGACTGCCTCATGAGGCTGAATGTGTAGAAGTCTGTGGGGCTTGTTGACCTGCATCCCAGGGTGTGCTGAGGGAAATGGGGTCACCAGCCACTGTCCATCATATTTAAAAGTCATGGCTGTCAGGTGAAGTCTTCAATGACTGGAAGAAGGGAAATGTCATTCCTATTTTTAAGAAAGGGAGAAAAGAAGACACAGGAAACTACAGGTTGGTGAGCCTCACCTCTGCGCTTGGGATATCAGGGAACAGATCCTCCTGGAAGAGATGCTAAGGCACATGAGGACAAGGAGGTGATCTGAGACAGCCAGCGTGGCTTCAGCAAGGGCAGAGAGGGCCTGACCCATCTGGTGGCATTCTCTGATGGAGTGATGGCACTGATGGACTAAGTGAAGGCAGCTGATGTCATCTACCTGGACTTGTGCAAGGC
Source organism: Bambusicola thoracicus (assembly GCA_002909625.1). Taxonomy (NCBI): domain Eukaryota; kingdom Metazoa; phylum Chordata; class Aves; order Galliformes; family Phasianidae; genus Bambusicola; species Bambusicola thoracicus. The sequence goes on from PPHD01018467.1 coordinate 11,272, forward strand.
CTCTGACATGGTCCTACATTGCATCCTTATCTCAAAATTATAGAGATATGGATTTGAAGGGTGGACTATTCGGTGGTTGGATGATCACAGCCAGAGTGTTATGGTGAGGGAAAGGCATTGTAGAATTCAGGGAGTTTTCAAAGTATCACAGAATCATAGAATGGCCTGGGTTGAAAAGGACCATAATGATCATTGAATTTCAATCCCCCTGCTATGTGCAGGGTTGCCAACCAGCAGCCCAGGCTGCCCAGAGCCACATCCAGCCTGGCCTTGAATGCCTCCAGGGATGGGGCATCCACAGCCTCCTTGGGCAACCTAAGTATGCGAGGGCAGAGTTAAATTCAGCTCCTGTTTTGAATGTTGGCATAAGGACCCGGTGTGTAACTCATGCCTGGGTGATGCCAATGGTCACATTATTAGAAATAAATGCTTCCTCTCTCTTTAGACCATAAACGTTGGGTTTCTCATTCGTACTACCCTGTAAAACAACTAGCGCAGCTGGCCTTAAATCTAATGAGACCTTAACAAGCTACGAGTAATAAATCTTAATGAGAGCAAACCAGTGCAGCCCGGCAAGCCAGGCAGGCATACGGCCACCGGAGCACTTCCTTCCCTGGGAAAGTGCATTTCTCCCCAAAGGTGAGATGGAAGCCCTTCACACCCGGATATCTCAGAGCTTCCTGCCCAGCTCTGCAGCCAGCACAAGGGGCAGCTCCTTGAACAACCCCCTCCACCTCCCCCCAGCAATTCCTGAAAGCCCCACAGTTATCGGAGAGCAGGGGGGGCTGGAAATACAACCTCCTTTGTTTAGTCTCGGTGAATGTGCAGCAGGAAAGCACCACCATCCTGTTTTCAAGGCACGAGCACGCAAATAAGAATGGAGGAAAAATACAGCAGGCTCTCTGATGGGCTGTGATTAATCCTCATTGTGTCCTGCGTTGAAGAGGGGCCAGAGGTGCTGCTCACCCTCCCGTGTACCAGCCTGGGGAGAACCCACTGGGCTGAGAATATGGGGCAGCACAGAATGTGTGTGTGGTGGACAGCAGGTCAAAACACGTGTCCTGGGGTGGGTGCACCCACTGAGCTCGGTGACCATATGGACACGGGCACATGGTGATGCAGTGGAGCTGTCAGCAGCGCCATGTGGGAGGGATGGAGCAGCTCCTCCTGCATGCTGTCTTGTCCCACCACTACCTCCTCGCCAGCTCAGCCCAGGAACCAGCTGGTTTGCTCTGTTCTGTCCACCTTCGTGGTGAAATATTGCCCGGGCTGGCAGGATTAATGCTGCTGGCTTATGCAGAGCTTAGCAATGCATACACCTGCCCGTACAATCACAGCCAGCATCCCCAGCCTGTGAGCAAGTATGCAGACACTGCAATGCTTCCTGTCCTATTGTAGAAACAGTGGTGGAGAAGGAGCTGATGCTGTGCTCCTTCCTGCCTGCCTATAACAGGGCAGCATGCATCCTTCTAAGGCAAGCCAGCGCCTTGAGTCATGCCTCAAAATCTCTGGGTATGCCATAAATCCAGAGTAGATACTTCCTTGCATTGCATGTGCCTGTGGCCCATTATGCAGCAAAGCCCTACTCTTCCGTTGCAGCCTGAGCTGTCATACCTGTGAGCCATCCCTGCGGTGCCTCTGTGGTATCCTTAGCCCTGATACAGATCTGCTGTGTGGGACTGGAAGAGCCTTTTTAGCCCCATTCTCAGCCAGATATGCTGAGTACCTCCAGGCTGTCTTCGTAGTGTGACATACTAATGCAATAACAGCACTTGGAAGGTCTCCAGCTCCTACCAGTCAAGTTCCCAACTTGCAAGTCCCACTGTGTGGGGTAAAACACACTGCACACCTGTGAGACAGGAAACTGCCTTCCTGCTCTGCAGGCACAGTGAATGGCCTCAGAAGTCTCAAAGAAGAAATAGAAAACATATTCCCCACTCCTCCATCCACAGTTGTGGAAACAGGGACGTGGCACACTCCCATTTCTCCTTACTCAGTAGGGAGTTGTAAATCTTAGGTGATCTCTATAGACGAAGGACCTATAGGTGAAACATAAACTGGAAATGAGCTGCGTACTTCAAGCAGGATAAAGGATTATGCATCAGAACCTCACTGACCACAGTGCAGTGACAGATAACTCTGTGCCTGTGAGTCTTAAAGACCCACAGCAGGTCAGCCATGAACTTTTCCTCACCACTGGGGGATGGCCAACTGACATACCAAGGCTGCACTGTTTGGGAAGGTCAGCTGACATCATTACAGTGCTCCTTTCTGGCCTCGTAATCTACAAACCCTCATAATTTGTAATCAGGATACAAATTATTTGCCTTCTGAGTTGAGGAAGGAAGTCCTCTGCATCGCCTACCTGCTCCAAAACATCCGCTATTTCACAACTGGCTGTGTGCAGTGTGCAGGATTTTCACATGCACTGAAGGCTGCAGTTCAGTAGGGGCCACCAGCTCCTCCTTCCAGGATGGTTGGCTGGATCTGATCAGGCAGACCCTACCGCTGACTTTGTGATGCACACTGGTGCTCTGTCTGGGGAGAAAATACACTTTCTACAGATTATTAGCAGCTGAACTATGCTGGCTCTCCTTGGTGACTGAGGGAACGTAAAATCCAGCCAAGCACACCCTGTATTTCAAAAATATTTCAAAATTCAATGTTGTCTCACAAGCACGCCTCCCACTGAGACAAACAGCAAGTTTAGAGCTCACAGGGAGCAGCCACAGCAACCTCTATGTCGTGGCTACAGCCATGGGGCTACATGGGGAATGGACATGCTTCTGATCTTACCAGATAAGTCTATTCTGTTCACCCTTCCAAAACTATCCTGCATCCCAAAAGGTGCAGATGGCTATACCACGTCCCATCACATGGCCCTGCTTCATCAAGATCCGGTGTGCCATCACGCTGGAGATACACTGCACATAGAATCATAGCATGGCTTAGTTTGGAGGGGAACTTAAAGATCGTTGAGCTCCAACCCTCCTGCCATGGGCTGATGGCTCCACACCAGACTGGTTTGTCCAGGGCTCCATCCAACCTGGCCTTGGGTTCCTCTGGGGATGTTCCCTATGGAATGTGTAGGCTCACACATTCCCCAACACCACACCAGCCCTCAGCCTTGATCAAGGAGTGGCAGAGCTCTCCCTGGTGACCAGCCCTGTTGGAGCCTTGTCACCTGTCCCTTAGTTAAATAGAGCAAACACACATAGGTGAGCTGGGCCTTGTCCACCCCCTGAGATTTACCCTTATATTTATT
>PPHD01018468.1:3239-14536 GCA_002909625.1 Bambusicola thoracicus
TTTTTTTTTCCTTGGATCAGTTGGAGTTATTTCAGTTTCTCATTAATTCATGTACCTTATAAATATAAGAATAGTGTCTCCATTTCTATAATGTTAAAGTATCCAGTTATCATAAAATTCAGACATGTTGGATATATCTAATTTGTAGACATCAGCACTGCAGCATGGGAACTACATTTAATAAGTACATTTAAGCATCTTAGGTATTTCTTGTCTAATAGTAGTTCATCAGCTTGTACTGTAGCATTCTGACATAAGAAATTCTTTCCTTAGTCTTAGCAGGAGATGCAGTGCTTTACACTTTATTTCCTTGACAGTTACAGACTAGTAAAGTGGACTTTTTTTTTTTTTTTTCCCTAATTTTCTTTTCCAGCAGAAACACTTTTATCAGGATTGCTTACTGATGATTAAAGAAAATCTACATGGACTTGGGCAAAGATGGAAGTGATTGCAAAAGTGCATTTCTTTCTAAAAAAGTAAATAATTGTTTTTCATTTCCTCTTGAAAATTTCTAAATGGTTTTCTTCCTGATCTTGGATTTAAATGACAAAAATTAAGACAGTGAAAGAGCCTGAAAATCAGGTATTTTGGACAGCATTTTGTCTATGTTATGACTTCCTTTTAATATACTTGGTAGAAGAAGATAAGAAACTGATGTACATAATGCTTCAAAGAAATTTTCAATTCAGTGAAACATTTTTTAACTTTGTCTTATGTCCTGGGATGAAAAAGAATTCTTTCCTGCTCACTGTATGTTCTGTCTACTGCTCAAAGTCATAACCTTCCTGTAAGATTACAAGATTTTGTCTGCCATGAATATAGAAGTATTATTTTTTTGCCCTGTAACGTTGTAAAGATATTTAATAACTTTAACTTCAAATATGTAACTCTAGTTTCATTTGGTAATATACTCTTAAACTGTTGCAGAGTATCTAATGATGTACTTTGATATGCTTTTAAAAATCCTATATCTTCTATTGCATAATAGTATTCTTTATTCTGTATTTTATCTATATTCTTAATAAAAATAGAATAAGCATTGGATTTCTTTTAAGTATTCATTTTTGTCCTTCTCTTGCTAGACCCTGAAAGTTGTAAATGTCGATTCTAGTAAATATGAAGTAAATATATAGGAACTGCAGTGTAACTCACTACCTTAAATGTTTTCATCATATTCTCAAAGAAAATTTGCAGATTTAGGGAAACAAAATATGTTTCTGACAATAGACTCTGGCATATGAACTGTCTGTGTGTCAGTCATGACAAAAAAGACTATGTCCTAGAAATCATCACAATTCCTTCTGTGTCCAATGTTGTTCAGATTTCTGCTCAGAGAGAAAAAAAAAAAAAAAAAAAAAAGGGAAAGAAACCTTTTCATACCCTCTTCATCCCTTAATGAATAACTTCTCAACAGCAAGCATTACTGATCTTTTATTTGTTCATGAATGGAAATTTACATAACTTGCTGCTGATCCTACAGATACTGGTTGCAGCAGCTTCCTGGGCAGTGCTCTAGGCTTTTTAATTTATTCCTCTGGACATCTCATTGTGGAGTAGATTGACGTAAGTAAGGAGACAGTCAATTCTGATTTAAATAATCAACTTTAATATTTTGTTTTCTAATTAAGGTATTTCCCAAAGAAATGCTGTTCTTCATTAGCTGATAAAAGTTGTTGCCATCTTTATGTTTTATATCTGCTTATTTAAGCAATTATGCCATTTAATATTCATTTATTCAGATACCTAACTTCTGAATTTCTGTTGTTTGCAAATAAAGAATGAAAATCTTTATTCTTATCCAAAGAATTGTCTACATTTACTCATTACTTTTATCACCTTTATTAAAAAGGAAATTGGAATTCAATTATAAATAAGCGAAACAAGAATTTAATAAATAAACTGTTTCCACGCATTAGGAAAATATTTATCTGTTTGGTTTTTTTTTTTTTCAGTGATAACTACTTGCGTTATAATAAAAGGAGCACATGTATGGTAGTGAATTCATTGAAATATTTCTTATTTTCCTGGCCTTTTAGATATCTTCTTATAACACTTTCTTTACATTTATATGCTCAAAAATTCGTTCTTAATTCTCAGTGGTCGTTTGACTTTGAATGAACTAAACACTGACTGTCATTAATTGAATAAATACAAAGAAATTTTTTCTCATAAGAAATAAAGTGACTTAGAATATTCACCTACTTTTTGTCTACTTTAATACAGAGGGATGCTCTGAAAATAAAGCCTCCTAATTTTTTATGTTGTCCCATGACATTAGAGGTAGATGTTGGTGGTATGGCAACAGAGGTTGAACCTTTCCGCCAATATTCAGTTACACTTTGTAATTATGTGTGACAGATGGCAACAGAGGCGTAGTCTGATAAAATGTCATCTGATATGGAAGTGTGTGATGCAAAAGTGTGTCGCTGAGTTTTTCCATGCACCCACTGACATGGAGACCAAACAGAGGATGTGAGTGCAGTGAAGCAGTGGGTGTGCGTTTCAACAGTGGCAACAGTGGGAGTGGGTTACCTCTGCTTGTGCAGATTTGTTGGAGCACAGCATGCAGGCTTTTGTTCATTGTTGGTAAAAATGCATAGCTAGCACTGAGAATTTGGTCTTTCAAATCGTGCAGTTGTGCTCTTTGTATCTGTTGTAGTGTTCATGCAAATAACTAGGAGGCATTACTTTCAGAGCAAACTACATAATAGACATCTGAAAAAAACACAGTTCAGTAATAAAATATTCATTAACAGCAAAGCTTATCTACTTCGGATGTGTCTTTTGCCAAATAATGGCACCTGTTTTGGAACAGGTTACTTTTTATTATATATCAATAGGATAGGTTTATTGTACATGAAAAACATCCAGACACTGTCTGGAATTTAAGTAATACCAGGAAATCCTTAAAAGCTGCACCTAATCTTTCATACATTTTTAAATACTGGAATATGTTTATGCCTGGGGCTTTATCTTACATTCACTTCAGTAGATTACATTGTGCCTGACCATATAAAAACCTGTTATAATGAAAAAATCAATATTTTTCATTTCAGTTAGTGACTGCAACTCAATCAATTAGCAAAGTAATATTATTCTAATTTAGTCAAGAATAACAGAAAAGTTCCTCAATGGAAACATATATGCATAACACATAAATTTTATACTGCTTTCCTACAATTGATTTTTCCCCAATTTTTTTCTTCTCAGCAGACCTATTTTTTCGGTAGTTCTTCTAGGAACATCCTTGAGAGACATCAGATCTTTAAGTAGCTTACTAGCTGACAACCAGCCTGATAAGTTGAAGACATGATCCTCAGTCAGCAGAAAGCTCAGTGATTTATTGCTTTTGATTTGTTGAAGATTCTTATTTGTCTTCAAAGACCTGGAAAGCCAGTCAGAGTCTTCCAGGAAGTAAGACTTTTGAAAGCTTCAGTAGATGGTAATCAAGAGCATACCAAACGATCACTGAACCACAAGTTCATAGGATCATGTGAGGTACTTAAACTGATCTGTATGGCATGTTTATCATGCTGGAGTTAAAGAATACTGGTTTATTTTACCTGAGAATTGTTAAGTAATATGCTCATATAAATCTTCATGGTTGCTGAAAGGTAGCTTGTCTTTTATGTCACTGCCATGACTGCTGAAATGCACCACCCACTGCCACACTGTGCTCACATCCTCTGTTTGGTCTCCATAAATGTTCAGCAAGTGTCAGTGAACATCAACAGGGGCAATTTTTCTGCAAAAAGGAATTTAATTACACACCTTTGCTTCACATACTCTTCTGTGTCAGATACCATTTTGTCAAACTGCCATCTGTTGCATATAATTACAAAATATAATGGAATATTGGTGAGAATGTTCAGCCTCTACTGCCATCTCACCAACATCCACTTCTGGCATCAGGGGCCAACATAATAAGATAAGAGGCATTACTTTTGGAGCAGCCCTTGTACATGGTCTTCTACAGATGTCAAATCTCCATAATTGAGGTAAGATTTTAGGAAAGCATAAAGCTTGCCACCAGATGAAAAAGAAAGTCATATAAACAGGGTTTGGAGCACTATATTACTGTTGACTAGATGCAAGCAGAGGTACGTAAATGCTGTAAACATAAAAGCTATTTCCTTCCTGTGGCAGTTGATTTTACAAAGTGCTTTCATTATTGTACTGCATTTCTATATGATATTTGCTGCTGGAATACTTTCTACTGTTCTACTGTTGTTGTTTTCCCCTTCTTTGTTTCTTTTTATATAACAAGAGTTAGAACACTGTTGTAATTCTGAGAAGAACCAAACATATCTGTCTTACAAATGGAACTAAAAGTCTCCATTGATAATGTGGTGTCTTTTACCAGATTGATACATATTTAATATTCATTCATTGGATGGACTGCATGATGATGCAACTAGACTGTTTCTTCCATAAGACATAGCATATTAATTGTCATTATCAGAACAGATTATTTGATTTTAGATTGTAACTAGAATATCTGATGTAACCCTCCCTGCATGTAAGCATCCTACAAATAGTATGGTTTCATTTAATACTGCATATATCAGTGAAATATTAAAGCACAACTAGATATATTTCCTGCTGATATTTCTTGGAAATCATAATAATATACCCACTCTGCTATTAAGCAAGATTACTGGTTAGTTTATTCCAGAACTAATCCATATGCAGTATGAATAAACAGGGCAGTACATCTTTGAAATACCAGAGTGCACAATGGCGCACTCAAGCAGAATTGTATCACGGTTCATGGTAATAGTAGGTGCACACTCTAATGGATCAGGCCTTGTTAACAGACTAATTTGATGACTGTTTAAACAGCAGTTGTTCATGCAGCATCTGGACCTCTACCTGCTTCACCAGTGCAATTCAAAGCATGAACACTGCAAAGAATTTGAAGTGCTCAGGGAATTCCCCAAGCAAGTTTGATCTGGATGTCTATATATCGCTCTTTGAATCACAGCTGTCTATTTAAGTATTCAAAGATATTTTGATTGCAAGATACAGCCTAATGAAGAACTTACATCAGGCTTCCCAAAGAATTGTCACAGGCATCATCAGTAGTACTGGATGGTATTTAGAACGTCAACTTGTTACGAACACTTTTTGTGTGAACCAGAGCTTCATATCAGGTGTCTCTTGTTATGATGTACAGTTTCAACACAAGATAACAGTAAAGGCCTAAAAATATGAGCACAGGTTGAAACAGAGATCCCAGGACTGTAAACAATTTACTGGCAGCCAATCACTCATCACTTAGATTATTGATCACAGCCTTGGGAAGTGAAGGGGACAACTTTTACTTGTAGAAAAGGAGCAGCAGCTAAGCAAAGGAGAACGAAATAGCAAAGCAGAAGAATAAACCACACACTCTGGCCTGGGAAAGTAAGCCTACCTTGGTGTTGCAGAGTGAATAGTCTAGAGGGAGAGGAGGCCATGGGTGAGCAATTCTCTAGAAGCTCAACAAGAGGAAAATATACCAATTTTGTGAGGGAAGGAAAAGATAAAAACAGAATGCTAGTGCATTTTCAGCTTCTCTTGACAACAGGTTCTCAAAGCTAACTACCTTGACCTTAATGACTAAAACTTATAAAAGCTGTAGCCATTAGCTATGTTTACTGTGGCATACATGTAATTCAGGATGTGATTATTATTAACTGTTTGGAATAAGTAGTGATAATGATAAAATATGTGTAAGAGCTCCTTTGATAATACAGTGTGTTGTTAATGAATGTCAGACTAGGAAAGTTTCATTTTGAAGTTTAAAACTGATTGTTACCCTTTTAAACACTACTATCCCAACAATCTTTAATTCCTTAAGTGATATATATATACAATCAGTTGCAGCACACAATGCATGGGTCAAGAAGACCCGTCAACAGCAATAATAGAACAGTCATACAAAAGGGGGGAAAAGCCTATCTATCTCTATCTTGAAAGTCTGAACAACAGAAGTTAAACCATCAGTTCAAGTGTTTTTGTTCCAGCCCTCACATATTGGCTATCACTATGGCCCATAGGTATGTAAGCAGTGACTTCTTCCTTATCTGAAAAAAGTTCTTATTTCTTATGATGCTGCTTCATTTCTCTCTCTGAAGACTTCTCCTAAAAGATACCATTGACTCTAATTAGTCAGATATTGCAGTAAACAGATATTCCCACATTAAATATAGCTTGCTTAATTCTGAATGCACAGGTGTAATATTATATTGTGTTTGACTACCCTTCATTGAATTTGCATTTCTAAATAAAATGAACCTTATAGCATCTACCTACTTTTGCATGCAATTACATCAAGGAACTGGCTTTGTTGTCATAGTGATTAACAAACAGTGTGTAAAGTATTAACCATTATCTGTGTCCAAACCCAGTGGCTACTACTGTCTGCATTATCTGTAATATTTGTATGTTGCTTTTTTTCTTTAGTAAACATTTCATTCACTGGTAAATGCTTACTATTGAAATTTATTGCATTTCTTTCTTTTACACTTTACTACAGTGGCCTCAACTGAATCTATCACACAGAAAGAAATGCAAGGCAAATAGCACATTCTCAGTCATTACTTTATATAGCAATAAGGTGAAGTCACAAGAAAAAATAAGTTTTACTGGTTGAATTTGTTACCAATTCAGAGTTAATAGTAAGAAAAATATGTTTATGCTATCCTGCTGTCTTCTATTACCATGCATGTTTTATGGTTTCATGTCAGACTGCCACTCTCGTGGAAACAAAAAGTAATAGAATATAGGTGGGAATGTTCCTAACCTCCACTTGCTATAGGAACAACATCCTCCTTCAGCACTGTGGTCCAACATAATAAAATAGGAGACATTATTTTCAGAACAGCCCTCATAAATATTCCAAATGAAAGGAAAGTGATAACTAACATTATAGGTACAGATACTGTATTTCTGGTTGTAATCTGTCAGAAACATCAGTACTATAAAGATGAATTGTGTATAATTAGAATCTAAATCAGTCTACAGTAATATAGAACTCAGTGTCCACAATTCTAGGTGAGTGCTCATGCAACAGAAATAAGTACCTCTGTAACAGCTACATGCTCTGATGAAGGTAAACATTTGAGAGTCTCTAACACTCTGGATTTATCTGTTATTAAATAAAGTTAAATGTAGAAGTAGCTTTCTCATTTAAGTTCTACCTTTATTTTGGTGTAGTTCTACACGTTAGGACTGTGGGGGAGAGTTAAAGCTAAAAGAGTATAAGAGGTTGGATATTCGGATGTTGTGTGTGCCAACTACGAGCACAGGGGTAAGTCTAAGATAATTAACGCTGAGCTTCTGTGTGGCATCCAGTGGATGAAGAAATAAAGTGGCACAATTAGATGAAGAATATTCCTTATAGGTTCCTGAATATTCCTTTAAAACATGGGAGGACATCATTTTCTGAAGTTACTGGGAAATTTTCAGCAACCAGGAAAAATGAAAAATCCTGAGTTTTTCCACCTTGCACATGCTGTAGCTCTTAGCATACATGATTCACCTGAATTAATTGCATGTGCTCTTCTTAGAAGCCATGGAACCACATATTAATGCTTTGAATAGAATCACAGAATCACAGAATGTCTTGGGTTGGAAGCAACCTCAAGGATCATCAATTCCAACTCCCTTGCTACAGGCAGGATTGCCAACCACTAGATCAAGTACTAGTTCTGATCACCCACAACCCCATCCAGCCTGGCCTTACAAACCTCTAGGAATGGGCACCCACAATCTGTCTGGGCAACTTGTTCCACATCTCACCACTCTCTCAGTAAAAAAAAAATTCCCAATGACATGTAATCTAAATCTCCCTTCCTTTTGTTTAAAACTGTCCACCTTGTGCTGTCACTATCTACCCATTTAAAAAGTTGATTTCCCTCTTGTTTAAATATTGGAAGGCTGTAAATTACATGTTCCTACAACCTTCTCTTTTCCAGGCTGAACAAGACTAGCTCCTTTTGCCTGTCCTCACGGAAGATATACTCTAGTGCTCTGATCATCTTTGTTGCCAACTTCTGGATCCTCTCCAAATGCTCCACATCTTTACAGTACTGTGGGCCCCAGGCCTGGGTGCAGTACTTCAGCTGGTGCCTCACAAGGTCAGAGTAGAGGGGAACATTCACCTCCTTTGTCCTGCTCACCATTCCTCTTCTGATGCAACCCAGAATACCACTGACCTTTCAGGCTACAAGTACACATTGCTGGTTCACATTAAGTTTTTCATCTACCAAGACCCCTGTAGCAGAAGTGCTAAGTCACAAATTGAAACAGTGATTGAGCACTTAGTAGGAAAGCAGGGCCAACCCAGGGAGTTCAGGTGTATGCAGTGCACCTGAGTTATTGGAAGGGGTGGAGCCAGGATCTCCCTCTTCCCAGATGAGAATTACTTTAGATGTGGTCTGTTCTTATATATGGTAACAGATCTTGTGTCTGTGTTTAAAAAGAAGATACTATTCCTTTTGAATAAAACAAAGTAACTTTAACAGAAGTTTCCCAAGTTCAGATCTTAAGCGGAACAAGAAACCTTTTCTCAATTCTAAGCAAAGTATGTAAATTAATATCTAGAGCACAGAGTACATTATTTCCCACTCTCTGCCTACTAAAATCAGCTTTATTTTTTTCTTTTCTTCTTTTTTCATCTGTCTCTCTGTGTACTTAAGTAATTTCAAGTGAACAACTTCCTCCTATTTAATCAGAAGGAACAAAATACAGCGAACTTCTACTTGCTTCTCATATAAATGCAAACAATGATATTGAAACTAAGAATCCTGAGGAAGTATTATGTAATTAATTGCTTTAAAGTAATTCTCAAGGTCTTGAAGTCTCAAGACTTCTTAAAGTCCTTCCTAAACTGAATGCTATTCCATTTTAATTAAATGTAACTTAATCATTAAATTCCATACTAGAATTCTTCATAGAGAGTAAGAAACTTTAGAACCTACAGAGCAAGAACTAAGAAAATAACTTCTGAAGAGTGCAAAAAACAAGAATGTCTCCCAGTTTGTTGAATCATGGCCTGAACCTCTGATCACCTGAGGCAGGCACTGAGTCAGTCATGGGAGCACAGGTGAAGGCAATTCAACTGTGTGACTGGAAGGGGTGGAACCAGGATCCACCTCTTCTAGACCCCATTTAAGGGCTAACTGCCACTAGGAAAGGATCTCTTTCTGGAGTTTGCTCCTGTTGGAGGTTTTCTGCGAGCCTGGGATACTGGTGAGTATTTTCATTTATTTATGGTTTTCCGTTTTCATTGTGATAATCTTTCTGTTTATGCAACCTGTAAAATGCTGACCTAACCACACTGCTTTACTAATTGTTTATTTGTTGATTGTACTCTATTGTAAAAGACTCGTAGAATGGGTTGGAAGGAACCTGAAATATCTTGTAGTTCCAACCCCGGTATTTACCTCCCCCTGCCCCCAAGTTTATGAGTAAACTTTCCCCTCATCAGCAGTGAAAGCCCAGTTGATAAACTAGACTGTTTAAATAACACATGAATTAGTTTAACCAAGCTCACATTTCTATCAGTGATGTAAAAAAAATAAATAAATAGAAATAAAACCACAACAAAGGAAAAACGCCCTCATATTCTCCCATAAAGTGAAAGAACAAAATCAACAAAAAAAGTTCCCTGAATTTGTGTGTTATCCAAGAGCAGTTTCAAGCTAAAATTAACAACAGCCGTGCAGGCAAAACCTTTTTCTAATGTTAAATTACTGTATATGCTACATCTAACTGTACAAAAAAAAAGATCCCAAACCCAAAAGACACAAGCCTTTTAATTTTTTTTTTTTTTGTTATTAAAATGTGTCCAAAGTAATATCTCCTAGCTGCGGGCAAGTTTGTGTTAGAAGTGCTTTCTCAGGAAAGATTTTTATTTCTAAGTATTTCTAATGCATTGCAATGTTAGTACTGTGTTCAAATAAGATTTCTGTTAATGCTTAGCTGATACAACCGCATATAGCGTGGACAGTCATATACACAGCACAGTAGTGAATTTTTACAGCAACAGATGAATAACTAGAAATTGGTTCTAAATTTGGGATGATAGCTTTCTCTCAAATACATGATCACCTCTAAGGGCAAGATGTTGGAGGCAGTACTGTAGCACTCTGTGTCAGCTGTTTACTTGATGCTCATTTTGTTTGAATTGAGGTAGTCCAGCAATTTTGAGTGAGACCTTTTACCCTTTAAAAGGCAAAGAGGCAGGGATCCATGAAGTGCCTTGTAGAGTTCATATGGTAAAGCCTTAGTGCATTTATTCCCTGAGCTGGGCCTCCTCCTCTTTCCATTTACTTTCATTTACCTTGTCCCCTGTATAAGTCAGTACTTCAGAATTTCATCTGTAAAAAAATAATAATAATAAAATCAAAAAGTTGATAGATAAAGCTATTCAGCCAAAGAAATACCTGGTTATTTAGGTATTCCTTCTTAGCAGTAGGAATCCTCCTCTCCTCAGGAGAACCGTTGCTTCAAAATTTTCTAGTGAAACCTACTTTCAAAAATGAAGGCACTAAAGTTAAACTTGGGGTTCAGATTAAAACTGCTTTCTTAGTATAGAATAGTGCCCACCCCAAAATTTCTGGCACTAATAATGGTTCTTAAACTCCAGTCAACTTCTCTAATTTGTTACTCAACTTTCTTGCATATGAATTTAGTTTTTTAGGCACCTTAGAAAAGGTTCTTATTAAACAAACAGTAATTACTAGAAATAATTGCAAGATTATACCCTCTAGCACAAGGTTTCTGTTGCCTCAGGAAGAGTGTAATCATGGAAAGTATCCATCTTTCCACACAGTTTAAGTTTCTTGGAACAGAGAGGAAGCCAATGGAAAAGCTTCTGTTTTTAATCTGTATATGCAGTTTAGGACTTGTCTATCTGTTCTGGGTATATTCCTTTGTGCACATTCAGGAGATTTCTGTACTGTCATCTGCTGGGCATAGAAACTGTTATTTCACAGAATCACAGAATTATCAAGGTTGGAAAAGACCTAAAAGATCATCCAGTCCAACCATCACCAATACTCCCCAGCTAAATCATATCACTCAGCACAATATCCAAACGTTTCTTGAACACCCCCATGTTCGGTGACTCCACCACCTCCTTGGGCAGTGCATTCCAGTGCCTGACTACCCTTTCCGAGAAGTAATATTTCCTAATGTCCAGCCTGAATCTCCCCTGGTGCAGTTTGAAACCATTGCCTCTAGTTCTATCACTGTCTACACGAGAGAAAAGGCCAACCCCTAGCTCACCACAACCTCCCTTCAGGAAG
>PPHD01018469.1:0-14352 GCA_002909625.1 Bambusicola thoracicus
AAAAAATCAAATTGGAGAGAAAGATTTCATTATCCTCACCAGAGTTCTTTGAAGAAATCATTAAAATCCTGTCCAGAAAAGCAATGGAGACAGATATGAGTCAAAGACAATTGAAAGTTGACCATGATGGTGGATGCAGGAGTCAGTGAAATGAGAGAAGTCATGGTTTTGCAGGGAAGATAGCCAAACAGAAGGAGTGTTTATATTGGAAGAGGGCCGCCTAATTTTGTCATTCAGGCTGTGTTAAAGCAGCAGAAGGGCATGGTGTGCCAAGAGGAGGGGATGAGCCAGGCTGGAGACTGAGTCATCTCTGACTTGTGTTCTTGCGTTGCAATGATTCAGTGCTACCAGTGCAAGTTAAGGAAGGGGAGGGCTGAAATCAGTTGAGAATTGTTAGTGTTGCTACTGCATCTCTACTCCTTTGATGTGTCACTATGATAAAATTACCATCATGAGAGAAGAAGGTGCAAACCAATCCTAAGAACATTTAGAGACTGATACAGTAGATCTGTTGGCTATCAGGGAGGTGTGGGTTACTGTGAGTGGTAAAAACTTTTTCAGCTTAGTCCTGGTACCTACAAGCTGCCTGAACACAAGTATCACATCTGAAATCTTTGGGCTGTGCTGGTTGGTCAGGAAACTGTGGTTTCTGCACATAGTTGTTGAGGTGCTGCAGATGTAACCAGAGTTCTCTCTGATGTGCATAGACACCAGTGTGAACCGTGTTCTTGGAGCCTGGTGGAGCAAGGACATGATGCAGAAATGGTTTTTAGCTACACATGATTCCCAGGCTGGTTCCAAGGTGTTAGTTCATGGTGAAAAATATGGTTACTGATTCTAAAGTAATCCTGGCTTTCCATGTGTTGATAGGTTTATGCATGCTTGGGTTTTTTTGAGCTTTTAATTAAAAACTCAGTTATTGTGTTTGAAAGGTGAAAAAAGTACACGAAGTATTATTTTGTTCTCCTATGGGTGGTCATGTCCTAAATTGCATTAAATATTCAGGAAAGAAGAGAAGTTATTTTATGTATTTCTAAAATATCTGTCAGTTAATTCAGTGTATTTAGGAAGTACCATACTAGGCAGTATCCTTACGATACCTAGTTTTTCCCCGCCACAATAGAAGTAGACAGCAGATATGAGCTGCACAGATATTTTTCCTGTAGCCTTTCAGAACAGGGCATTGTCTACTTGTCTTTTAATTTTCCAGGTAAGTCCATTGGCATGAAAATGAAAACGAACTCAATTTAACTAATTCTGTTGTGTGTTTGGGCCTTTAGCAGGATGTTTCTCAAACACACCACTGTGTTGCCTTGCCAAAGTGGTTATTTTTACACAACACCACAGCAAGCAACCTGTCACAGACAGCAACAGAGAGGAATGCTTACCTAGATGTTTGTGCTGTCATTGGCCTAAATTCAGAAGTCCAAGAGCAACAGTCTTGGGAGTGACAAGTGAGTAAAGAAGGCCGTGGTAAGAAAGAAATGTGAGTAACATTTGAGACACGAAGACCTCATAAAAACTCTGGCCCTGGCTTTCATCACTGTTCAGGGCATTCACTTTCTTCAAAATGAGTATAAGTGAACTCTCCTTCACTGCCAAAAAACACTACTGTTGGCTTCTCAGTACACTTTCTAGTTTGGATCCTCTAGTAATATAGAAGTTGGTGTAGTCAATTGCAGCACGGCTTTATATCCCATAATAGTTTGATTAGGGACTGGTTGTGTTTACCTTTGAGATATATGCCAAGTCTTAGTTTGAATAATCTTAGCTTGGTCATGAGACTTGAGGTTTAGCACCTGGATACGAATTTACATTCTATTAGTATTTCCCATTACAGTGTGTAGAAGAAAAACCTCAACTGGTTTTTGATGAGCCCGTGCAGGTCAAACTAAGTTTGGGACTATCCGTGTTACTCATTTTTCAGGGGCTCCCAGAAGCCCGTGTTACCATTTAGTTACATTTCTACTCCCTGGGTCTGTTGGTTTCTCTTTTTGAAAGTAGCTGCCATGTGATGTGAATGATATTTTCAAGTCCTGTGTTTGAGTTCTTGAGATACCAATGTGCAGAGAATTGGCAAGCTATCTGAAACAAAGTGGCACGCTTTATTTTGTCACTAGAAGTCTGTTCAGTCTGCTATTTGATTCCCTGTAGCATTTTGATTAAGAGCTCCAGTGAAGTTATGTGAAAAGTGAAAATCCTCTTTATTCTTTCTCTCCAAGAAAATGAGACGCACAACATTGTCAAAATATTTGCCTAATCTCGCAGATTTGGATGCTTGTTGTAGTTCTTCTGACAGACCAAAACAATGGTCATTAAATGAGAAGCAGATGCAATAAGTATGCAAGCAAGCTTACCGTGATAGACTGATTGGGGGGGAGCTGCCAACAACGCTCACTAAGCACTGGAGAAAAAAGGAGAATAAAATCCTTCCTTGCAGTTGTACCCCATAAATAATCATTTTGTGTTAGTAATCTAGGCATTATACTTCTATGCATCGGTATTTTCATATGTTCTCTTGCAATATTGACTTGAAATCTGGATGCTCCTTTTGGCTTACTGTAATTTTTTCCCTGCCAGTGAAGGAAAATGCCAAAGAAATGATTTAGCTTGATTTTTTTTTTTTCTCTCTTCTGGTTTCACTCACTGTGCAACGCTGTTATTTTGGGACTAAAGGACATTGTCCAGAAACAATCTGGTTATTGGTTATGCTAAGTTACATTCACAGCTTTGTGTGATTAGGAAGGCAGAGAAACGTGAAAACAAAGCACCGAGTGTGACCTTGGATGCTGGCAATTTTTATATTAGACATGCAGTATGTTTCTTGAGCAGATAACTAGAAGTCTGCTTTCTGGTTGCAGGGCTGCTGTGTGGACCAGTCAGGATAGTAGTCCCCAAACTGCCTTAAACTATAAGGTCTGCCTTTAATAAAGAGAACTGTTATCTTAGAAATATGAAGAAAACTGTGGTCCAGGGTTGTCTTCAGAGTTGCATACAGTGAGTACTGCTAGTGTTCGTGGTTACTTGTTTACCTTTGTTATCCATAAGTTACTTGTATTAGCTGCTGTGTGAGAATTCTTGATCCTTAAAAAAACAAAACTGAACATTGGCAATATGGTTGTGTCATACTTGGTAGCTCAAATTCTGTCTCTCTCTGCTGCCCCAATCTCCAAATCCTTGCATCTTGTTTGCATTTGTGGGTGAATATTTGCAAACACACGGGCATAAGCTTATCTTCTGGAAGAACAGAAAGAAAATGCTTGTTTTGGCACATGTGGAAAAGTGTTCAAAAAGGACATTGGCATCGAGATCAGCCTATGTATTGCAGAGAAAGTTAAATGCAGTAGGCAGCCTCTAAGCCACAGATACAACAGTTGCTCAATATACTGCATTACAGAAATATATCAGTTACTAAAAAAAAAAAGACTGCTGTTTACAGGACTCACAAGACAAACTGAGTCCATCTTGACTGCAAAAACCTGTTCTGGTTCAGATGTCTCCTGGTGCTGGCTCAGTTCATTAGCGTGTGGTAACTGGGGTCAGTTGGTTACAGAGTCTTTGTGCGGAGACTGAGCACCCCGTGTGCAAGGTGTTTATGTTGTTAGCACGCTGCATGTGTTCAGGGCCTGCATTCACATGAACAAGGCCTTGTTCACAGCCTGATGTCTATAGATTGGATTTATTTGTGTGTGATGAACTGGAACTCGTGTCTAAGGCTCAGGAAGAATCCTGTTGTTTGTCTTACATGTTAGACCATGTACCTGGCTTTTGCATAGTCTTTGAAAGAAAATGTGAGAACTACTGTAAAGAGAAGTACAGCTGCTTCTCTTTATAATAATGATAAGAAAAGAAATAATGTCAGGCAACACCACTGCTTGAGTTTCGGTGGGGTTTTCTTCATACTTCTGGGTCCCAGCTGGAGGCTGTGCCATAATAGGTAGTGATTTTGTAAATGCTGTTTGCCTTGATTGCAAGGGCATGGAGTTCTCTGGGAGAATGTTAGCCCATGGTTTATGAGATACGGTACATAAAATGCTTCTGTAGCTGCCTGGTCACAGATTGAGTACTGTCCAAGTCCCATACAGAGAATAATTACAAGTGGCTTCCTTTGCATTTGGCTTGTGGGTGGTGTTACAGTATTTCAGGTTCTCTTCTATTTTTTCTAGTTTATTTATAAGAAGTCACAGAGAGTTGATAAGACCTGAGGGATTGCATGGATTGTTGTTAGGGTTCTGCAATGAACGTAAATCTTTCATTTAACAGTTCTTCTTGGATATGAGATATGTTGGTGTCTTGAGCTTGAGTGGTACCTGAAATGTTGTCCTTTGTGTGTATGGCTGGAAATGGACTCTGTAAGCTGGAAAAGAATTTCTAAGCAGCAAGTCAGATTGTTCCTTTCACATTGCTCTCTGTTAAAGGAGAAGTGGTGATCCTGGCCAAAGCTTAAAAACAGCCGAATCAGACCCAAGGTCCAAGTTTAAACATCTGGAAAAAAATATTTATAATTCCTGAGAGAAATACAGAAATGTTGATTATTAACCATGGTTAGAGAGACTTCATTCACACATGCACTGCTTCAGTGAGAGTTCACTGTGTACAGCATAGCATAAATGCTGGATCTCTCTTAAGGATTTCCATGTGTCATTAACTCTGGGTCTGTTCCCACTGACTAGCTTGGGCTGAAGTACGATGTGTTCAGGAACAAAGTTCTGCCTGCTGGCGGCCCCACTCAACTCCTTTTTGCATGGCTTTCTCTGAAATGTGTTCTTTTCTTTTTCCATTTTGTACTTTTAATGGCTCTTATCCCTCTGGTGTCAAAAACACATAATTTGGGGGTTTTAGGCAGCACCGCTGAGGTCACTGACACTGTCAGCTACAGCTGAGGGCTGGGGAGTGTTGGGTGGAGGAGCTGTGGTTCCACTGCAGGGCACGCTGCTGAGAGAGCCATTTTCACACAGCTTGGATGAAATGACCCAAACCATGCCGGTAGTTCAGAAAGGTTGGCTACAGTTGGTAACAATGGAATTACACTATTTTTTACCTATTCACACTAAAATATTATTCTCTTCATTTTACTTCATTGTTTGTCTCAGCATAGGATGATTCCCTGTAGAGAGCAATGCGTTCTAATGCTCTCAAGATATAGGAAAAATGATTTAAGTACCAAAAGAAGTGATCTGAATTTCACTCTCTGATTCTGATAATTTGATCGTCTACTCTGTGTTGTTTGATGCCTCTGAAAATTAGAGCAGTAGTGTAAGTGGCTGAGCTGGAACTCCTAGCTTACTCTTCCTGAAGAGTGTAAATTGCAAGAGAAAGTTAATCTTGGCAGCGTTGGGATTAGGAGCCTTATCTCCTTGAATGAGTGCACTAACCACCACGAGTCTTCCGTTCGCCATCTTCTGATTAGTTTCAAACTCGAGTTTAAAGCCAGTCACAAGTTAATTAGAAGAATAAGTGCTGCACAGATGCTCAAAATACATATATATATTTTTCAGCTTGCAGTTTCTGTCTACCAGCTTCAGTTGCCTTATGAAGAGACTGTAGCAAAGCAAACTGACTTCTATTAATTTTTTTAATCAGTGAAGTTAAGCTGAGGGCCAACTTGGAAGACTTTGGTTCTACTGGAATAACATCTCTGATTAGCTTGGGGCAAAATTACTAATTCCAGTCAGCGGTTTTGAATTTTTAGTTGAGCTTAATGTGCAAAGCCCTTAAATATTCTGTCATGTGTAGTAATCTGAAACATCAGGACCCTGTGAATCTGCATCTAAAAGGCTAAGCCATAGAAAAATGCTGCTAAAGTCTTTGCTATAATATTCTAAACTAAACTGATTTTGCCTGTACTGTAGTTTTCTCAACAGCAGTATGGTACTTGAATATTTCTCATGTGACGATTTCTTCAGTGTTAAGATTATAATTCTATTTGGTACACATGAACTTGTAGTATTGTCAACAAATAAGTCTTGCCAAAAGCTTTAGAATTTTCTGAGCATTGTACTGTATTGGTGGGAACTCAGATACACGTCCAAGCACCAAATGTGAAGAAGCATGTACTGAAATGAATGTAAATTGAGTTCTAACTGATGATTAGTAATCTATATAGCTGTTAGCCTGAACTCTGAAATCTGGGGCTTTACAATTCAGCAGGGAAAAGAGCAGAAGTGGACAATTCCAGCAGTGATCGATGTGTTGTTAGTGGGTAAAAATAAATAGCTGATAATTGCGATAGCTTACGAAGAATGAGGTTATTTACAAATGCTCCATTTTGCATGTAATCTGACGTCTTTTCCCATGAGCTTGCTTATAATTCATATTCCGCTTTAATGTGCCTGCAAAATGTGCTTCTTTCTGTATGTGTATTATTTTTAGGATGTTATGTTTCCTTGGTGCATACACAATGAGCCTGAAATCCTGTAGGAATGTGTTTAATTTGAAAGTTTTATCCTCTGGGCCTGGTTAATTCAAATACAAGGCTCAGAACATTGCTGCAGCGCCTGGAAGAATGCAGGAATGGCAAATCATGTGCGCAGAGGCAACAGGGAGCCAGCGCTCCCTCATCCTGTGATGCCTTGCTGAAAGGGGCTGCTGTCCTGAAGATCTCTCTTCTGCTGTTCCTCCGCTCACGTCTTTCCTCCGGCAGTTCTGTGCACTAATAAAGGGAGCGTTTGGCCAGGTCTGCTTTCCTCTCTGCCCTTGGGGTAGTTCCGAGGGATCTCATTGTTACCACGTGCACAGATCCTCCGTTATCCAGTAGCACAGTATGTAGTGAGGAGCTGCCTTTGCTTCCTTGCTGGTGATGCAGTGCCTATACAGTAATTTAAGAGGGTTTGTCGGTGCCATTCCCCACCCTGTTTTCTTTGGAAGATGGAAAAATACAGCTGCTACGTCGGTGCTGCTCAGAGCAGTCAGCTATGTTTGCGTCCGTAGGAATGTGTGTGCCGAGGAACAGGAGTGTGCAGCCTGCTGGAAAGCACTGCTGGCTCAGGGCTGGCCGTGAGGGGGGAACCAAAAAGCATTTTTCATAATACCCTGGGCACCGTGTGCAGGATGTTATGTCTGGCTTAGACAGGGCTGACGTGGTGGCTCGGAATTTTTTTTTTCTCTGGAAAAAATAGATATAAGGGAAATAGGGAGGAAACTGGTACAAAATTAAAAGCAAGCTTTATATTTCACAGTGAATAATTTGTGGCATCTTTCTTCTGAGGGATTGGGCTGCCGCTAGAGAGCAAGCAGAATCGACTTTCCTGCAGATGTATAGGGGCCTCTTGGATATCCACATTCCAGCAGCCCTGCTCGTTACCTGAGGAGGAGGCCCACTAGTGGCCAGCGGCTGGAAGGAGCCCCAGGCAGCCCAGCTGAAGGGCTGGTCCGGAGGGGTTAGGGAAGAGGAGATGGGGATGGATTGGGTTGAGAGCTCCTGGCATCATGTTGGCTGAAGAGCAGCTGTAGACCTGTGTGTACTGAGGTGGGGAAGGAAGGCGTCAGCTCCTTCCTAAAAAGGGACGTGCAATTGCCGTGGATGTGTGCGGCCTGTGCTCCAAGTGTCTTGGGAGGGTGGAGTGGCTCTGATTCCTTTTCCATAACTGATCGGGAGCAATTGCAGTCAAAAGATGCTTCCTTTCCAAGAGTAGGGTGTGGTCAGATTTCTGTGGTCTGAAAGTAGCCTGCCTTCAGTTCCAGGCAGTGCTCAGACTGGTACCCTTCTTGGAACAAGGCTGTCTTCCTTGGCTTTCATTTTGACTTGATGCAAGACAGATTTTCTTCCTATCTGAAATCTTGAAGCGTGTGCAGACTCTGTGCAGTCCTTGCCCTCTGTGGAATTTGCCAAACACGGCCCAGGATTTAGCCACTCCTTTTAGAAACAAATGTATTTAAAAGCAAAGAGGGGAGGGGGAGTGGAGATGGAAATCCCAGTTAGTGCTGCATACCTGATTGATGGCTGCATGCTGTCAACTGCCTCATTCGTTTCGGTATATTAGTAAATCCCCAAGGCCGATTGTTGACTGGATTAGACTACGTCCAAGTGCTTTTCTATTCCAATGAGTTTGGTAGTCAGAGTCCCAGTGGCACAGCCAGTACAGAGCAGCCTCTGGCTTAGAATAGGAAAACCATGCTTGTTTCCTCATCTAGGCTGAGCCTTGCATCGCTGAGGAATTATTAGGTCCCTCCTCCTGACTTTTATATACAGCCCAAACAATAGACAAAGGTTTCTTTAATCATTTTTAATAACCAGTTTTAATATTGAGATAGAAGACAATAAAATGGCTGTGCTGTTTTATCTGCATCTCTGTAAATGGCAGGTGCTTTGTCTGATGAAAGGAAACTGAACGTATATTGGGATTCATTGCATTCTTCAGCTCCCAGAAGTTGCAGGGAAAGGATTACTCCCCCTGCTTCCCTAGGTGTGTACACTGGGACTTCCAGCTCAAATTTATTTCACTGAGACTTTGGAGTCAAGTTTTATGTGTAAGATTTTGATGTAGGACCTAATTAGGCCCTACATATCTTAATGCTTTTTGCTACATCTGCATTAAAGATGGTATTGCATATATTTGCATGCAATTTACATTTAAAAGTTAGCCATGCTGTGAGCAATAATCATTTTAACTGAACACCATTGGCAGTCAATATTGCAAATAAGCAGACATAATATGGATTTATATATGCATTCTTTTGTCTTTTTCAAGCACCCTGCATAATTTTGGATTTTTTTTTAAGCATCCGATGTTAGCTGTTGTCAGGAAGTTTCTCTCACAAACAAGTGAATGAGTGCAACTTAAAGATTACATTTCTTACTTTAACTAGAACTGTCTGTGCAAGGCCATGTCAAGTTACCCTGGAGTCTGAGCGTACTTGGGCTGCAGCAAGTACCAAGGTCAGTCAGGATGCTCAGATCTGGCATTCATTTTGGAGCTCCAGGTTGATTTGTCTCCAAGTGGTGGTTAAGAGAGGGATCTCTGTTAGTAGCTATTGGCTCTGACGTGTAAAAGGTTGTTTTCCAATCTGTTTTCAAAAGTGCTGCTAGTGGACAATCCTGAAAAGTCCTGAAGTCTTTTGGGTATTGCCCTGGAAGCATGCTGAGTTTTTCAATTTTTCATCTATTATAAATGAAATCAAGATAAGAATTTACAAATAGCATGATATCATCGAAAGAAATGAACAGCTACCTTAAAGGGCCAAGAATCTTCATCCTTTGACATTTACGCCAAGCACTCAGTCCAAGAGATGCAGATTTGCATCTTGGATAGTTAAGGTAAAGAACACACCAGCAGAAGTGTCTCTATGTAACTCAGCAGAACTCAGGCTGTGCTCTTTACCTTAAGGAATCAAGATTTTCCTTTCTATGATTGTGATGCCAGACTTTCATAAAATCTGTTCTAATGTTCATAAAAGGATAAAAGGCATGAGAAGAGCTGTGTGTCTGCTATTGGTAAGGCTAGTGAAGATCACACCGAGCCATGTTCTCCTTAGATAGAATTTGGATCTCATTCTGTCAGAGGGAGAAACTAGAAGTTTGGTTTTGGTACTCCAGGTGACGCGTACAAACCAGAAGAGTCAAATGTTAATTTCCATCTTGGTGGTTAAGTAATAGATTTCATTCCTCCTGGCTCTTCCTACAATCTCTCATCTGCAGGCAAATAATTTTCCTCCTTTGCATTTACTTACGAATGCTTTTGACTGTGTAGATGTTAGAGGCAGTTGAGCTTTGGTAGATTGGCAAGCTGACGGATTAAATATTTAAGCTAACGGGAGGTTTTCCCATTTCCCATTGATCATGTGCCCTAGAACCATTCCTCTGTTCAGGAATGGAATCATTTCTTCTTCAGTATTCCCAGTTAGATGGAGATGTGTTCCTGATTGTGGAACTTCTTCTATTTAGTACCTATAGTTTCTTCCTCTAGAAACTGAGCACAGTTTAATTCATCTGAGAAGTTACAAATGAATATGCTGTTTCTGTAGCAGCATGAAATCAGTTGTGCTTGTACACCAGCTCCATGTATGCCAGCTGATGTGGTTTCATGAACTGGGATTGCCAATACTGGATTAAGCCTTATTGATGCTGCTAGAACTGACTGGGAGGATGAGGACAGCTGTGTTTCCCTTACAGTTGAATTGACTGTGATTCTGTCTGTACCGCGTGTTGCAAGAATCAAGCAGATGTAATGTTAATAATCACAGTAACAGAAGCAAATGTACTTCAGATAATCTATGAAGTAACGGTTGTGTCTCACCAAGCATCAGTGAGTCGAGATTTACAGAGTGGTAAATGCTTCAAGAAGACTTATCTTATGTCAATGTTTTTGGCCTGTTTAGAACTTGGATTCCTTCCTGCACAGCCTCAGCAGCATGCTATTGCTCTGAGGGCTACATAGCACATGAGCTACGTGATACCTACCTCGCCTGTACAAGTTTAGGACAGTATGTTGTTGTAAGACTTCACTTGGGCTCCTGGATCTCTGCTCTTGTGGCTGCTGGGAAGCTGGCCTTACAGTAGCTGGTTTTGTTGCTAAAGAAAAGTCACTGCAGTGTGTTTCAGTGATTTTTATTCTGTATTAAATGTGCTTCCTAATCTACAAAGGTTTTTTTTTTTTTATATCATCATCTCATCCAAAAGTTCACCTAACAGCTTTTTCCATCGGGGCCATTTTCAGACAAAGGGCTTTCAGGCTTTCAGAGCAAAAACTTCTCTCTGAGTGCATTTTTCACCACAAGAATGGTATGGGGTTGTTGGTGTTATATCTTTTATTATTTAAAAAAAAAAGTCTAAAAATGAATTTCATGTTTTCTTTGTAAAATATGAATTTAGTTTCAAAATCCATCAACTCTGTAGTGTTCCCTGCTTGAAGAGTGCTCTTCTGAGGTAATGCTTCTACTTCCGTATTTGCAGGCAGATGTTCTAGTGATCTGAATGATGATCATATGTTGCTTATTACCTGTTCTAGGAGGGATGAAAAACCTGGAGAGTGATTAGTGATCCTGCACTTTCCTTGAGTGATGAGAAACTGAAACAAAAGAGAAGAATGCAGAAAATAGAGCATAAAAATTAATGTTTTACTTATAAAAATCTTCCAGATTAAGCACAAAAAGGGAAGAGGAAGAAGACAATTCTTACAGTGAGTGTTGCTGAAACAAGTGAAAGATTTGAATCCAGTTCAGAATGCTTTATGTGTAGTTGATTATTAGGATTTATTTTGATTGTTACTCTCTTGGTTTTTGCATTATCAAAGTGTAGCTTTGTTGTATAAGAATGTCAGGAAGGAAATTACTGGTTTGGAGATTTATTGTTATTATTGATCCATGTAAATACAGAATCATTGTGGCTTTTGTCACCTCAGAGGCATGAACAGGTCAGCTGTACATAATCAGTACGCTGGCACTTCAACTGTTCTCAGTTTTAGCAAGGCCTTGAAATCAATTAGGCCATCCAAGGTATGCAAATACTGTTCTAAGCTGTCAGGAGATTCAGATAGGTAGCATGTGGGCTCACAGCTCCTTCACAGTTTTTGTTTGGGGTGGAGGGGGGAAGATTAGAAGTATGAACCTCAGATTGGTGTATGATTCAAGATTTAGTAGTAAATCCCTCATAAGAAAGGGTGGGACCATTTTCAGAAGTCTTCTGAAGACTTAAGGGCAGCAGGAGAACCAGAGGCCTCAGTCTATGCATGCTGCAAGGGGAGATCCTGCTTGGGATGGGAGCAGTCAGGCTCTGGTTTCCAAGAGAGGTCTGGAATCTCCATATCATGTGTTTATGTATTTGCAAGTGGTCTTCACTGGCATATAATGAAATACGATTTTCTCATAGTCATTACAAATGACATGTAGCACCTTTAGGTGTCTTGTCTTCTGACCATAAAATACCCTTCCTACTGCAATCTAGTTACTAATGGGTTTTATCTGGATTTGCCACAAAGCCGCCTTTGCCATTTTAGTATGAAAGTAGTACTGTTGCTGTAGCGTATCTGCTCCCCAGTGTTGGAACCAGTGTGGCATATGGGATTTTTAAGGGCATGTTTTAAGAATTTCTATCAATTCTCAAGACAGTATTTTGGAACTGTGAGAGATTAAGCACAAAATCTTATTGATCTTTTGTTTTTGTTTCTGACATAACACATAAACTATTTGGAAATGATACTGTTAGATCCCATTCAAACAGAGGGAATCAGTGTTTTTTCTGAAATAGTTAACCTGTCCTTTGGACATGATGTGAGTGAGCTGCTGAGAAACTTGTCTGTGGAGAGAACTGCAAGCCGCTGTGTATGGTATACCTGTAATGGAAAGTTAGTGTTGTCTAAAATGCTTTGCTCTTAGATTTATGCTCTGAAATGACTGAAGCAGGCTAAGCATAGAACTTTTGAAATACCCTGCTTACATGCTATCATTCAGGCAGTATTTGATAAAAATCGTTTAAGTGGAGTGGTTCTACATGGCTGTTTACTCCTCTTAGCTGTTTAATGCTCAAAATTACGAAGCCTTAGAATGATTGTTGGTTTTTAGTGCACAGCAGATGGATGTGCAAACATTGTTTAGGAGTTCCATGGGAGATGAGCTTGCACCATTTGTGGTTCATGTGTTTATTAACCTGTTGGATTTGATTCCTTGTATTTTACATAGTGCCCATTAATGACTTGGTAAGCTCTTCATCGTGGTCTGACTTGGTCTAGCTGTGTCTTTAGAAATCTGCTACTACACATACCAAAATGCAGACCCACACATGTGAAGGGCGATGGCCAACTGACTTCCAGGAGTCTGACTGTATGGGAAAGGTGCATATCCCCTCATTCTCACTTTAAAGAAAGTTGGCTTTTCATTGCCAAGTGCACAACTTACTACTTTTCTGCTCTGACATGTCTTTTGTTTAATGAAGGGGGTGTGTGACCAGATTCTGCCCTGGCAGAACTCTCATGGAGTTAGAATGGATGTATGTATTAGATGTTTTCAATCTCCCGTTCATCGTACTTTGTTATTTAGGCTTATGACTTCTTATGTAGATTTTGTACTTGGAAAATGGCCTTACAGTGGTAATTTATCCTGTCTTTTTGCAGACGAGTTAAGGTGGGGAGACTGTGGTGAAGAGTTAGCTGTGGTTTCATGTATTAGCTACAGTCATGCGTCAAATTCTTTAACTGTAGTAACAGCCATGTACTAAGATTGTATTTCTGCAGAGCTCATCAGGAGGTCATGGATTGAGAAGCTCAAAATATCTGTTTATATATATCTGTTCAGAGTTCAACAGCATGAGATTTTTAGTACCATAGTTATTTCACTTGTGCTCTTTGCCCATGCACTTGATGTATGCCTCAGTTTTATTAAGATCTCTTTAGAACCGACTTTAAAGAACTCGGCTTGATCCTTGCACCTTGGATTGGCCTTAGGACCTCTTCCAAACAGATGTCCTGACTGATGCTTCTCAAGGCGTCTGCAGGTATCCAAGATTTAGCAGGAGCATAAATAGCCTCGAGGAGAAGAAAAGGTCACAAGCTTACTTAACAGAACAAGCCAAAAAAAATAGTTTACTTGTTAAAACAGTTGAAATCCTTCTTTGCTTTCATCTTGCTTGTTGGTGGATGTTTTATGTTCCATTTTTAACAGCAAATTAATCTATTCTGTCAAGAAATGCTGTCAATAAAGTGGAAGCATAGTAGGTAATTTATATCAAGGAATAAAATCTCATAAATAAGAAGGGGAAAAAAAGTGTTTTCTTCAGTGCTNTCTGTCAAGAAATGCTGTCAATAAAGTGGAAGCATAGTAGGTAATTTATATCAAGGAATAAAATCTCATAAATAAGAAGGGGAAAAAAAGTGTTTTCTTCAGTGCTTGTAAAGTGAATGTCTTTGAGATGTTCAAAAGGGCTGTAAAACTTCCCCACTTTGTCTTGTGGTGTTTGTGAAGCAGGATCCTGCAGATCAGGGGCCATACATTCTTGGGCCATGGCCATGCATGAAGAACCCTGTTGATGCACATACATTTAGGAGGGACAGCACACAAACCTTGTTGCTGGCATGTACAGAGTACCATGCATTTTGCAGTGAATGTGCTAAGCATCTATTCCTATCAAAAGCAGCAAAATGTTTTGTCTTGCTTTCCTTACTAATCATCTGCTCCTTGTTCCCTCAAATTGACGTGATGTTATGGAGATGTCAGATGAGGTCACTGATCCATCCATTTGTCTATGATGTTACCTTTCAGGGAAAGATACAAAAAAACTCTACTTAGCAAACCAGTTCATCTGTCTCTGCTGGCAGGGGGTGTATTAATTATCCATACAAACTCCAGGAGTTTCTCCTCGTCTCTTGGCCTTTTATGATCTCCTCTGGCAGTGAGTTCCACTGGCTGCTGTGTCTGTTTAGC
>PPHD01018470.1:0-14535 GCA_002909625.1 Bambusicola thoracicus
ATCCAGTTCCAACCCCCTGCTATGTGCAGGGTCGCCAACCAGCAGACCAGGCTGCCCAGAGCCACATCCAGCCTGGCCTTGAATGCCTGCAGGGATGGGGCATCCACAGCCTCCTTGGGCAACCTGGTCAGTGCGTCACCACCCTCTGGGGGAAAAACTTCCTCCTAAATATTTGGGGGAAATGAATGGGGCAGTGAGCAGAGCTGAAGATTTAGCAGGTGTTCTGTAAACTCCTGATGTCTCTCACCCAGCTCTGACAGTGTTACACTGGGACTTGACAGTCCTTGGGGATGTGGACAGATAAGCTGACAGTAAATAAGAGACATGGAGTCATGCTGCAGCCGAGATTGGGAAGTGCTTGTAAAAGGCAAGGAGACTCTAAAGTCAACACTTGGCATGCCTGTCAAGTTGTTATCCAGTTCAAACATGACAAAAAAAGTGGTTTTAGTGCTTAAAATGCTCTCCAAGAGGGAAAATGTCATTAATCTTATTAGCATCTGTCTAAAAATGTCACATTTGGATGCTGGCCCAGTTACCTACCGTCACCTCAATTAGAACAACATGAAGCCAGATGGATTGGGATAACTAGCAGAAGCTAATGATGCATTCACATGTACTCGTTAGAGCTCACAATGAAGGAAATTATTTTAAGGATAGGTACTGTTTATTTTTTGCTGAAGGTCTGGTGGATTGCACCGAGCGAGAAAGAGGGAGGGCTACTTTTACTCAGCTGTGCTGGGATTCAGAAAGCATTTATTCTCACTAAGTATGTGGTGATAAAGATACCACCAAATTCTTCAACAGTCAATTATTATTTTTATTTTTATTTCTTTATGCTGATAAAAACTAAGCACTTTCAATCCCCAAAGTTTTTCTGGGCACTGCCTGATAAACAGATAGCTGTCTCCAAACTGGTCCACAGAAACCATCCACATTCTCCCCAGTACCTTCAGTGAAGCACGCCAGGTCCACTCCGTTTGGAGAACCTGCTGCATCAGAGCACTGTCCTACACCACTGCTTTGCAGACAGAAACGTGATAGCCACATGGCATAAGCAAAGGCACTTTTTCAGGAAATTCTACTTTTTTTTCCCCTCTTTTTTAACTCCTTTCCCTACTCTTCCACACAGCAAAAGCTTGTAGTTTTAGCTATGCCTTGTTTATTTTTTCTTTCAGACATGATTTGTTTGAAGAGATGTCTGGAAAGCAGATACTTCCTTCAAGCAAAATAACTATATAGATTAAAAAAAAAAAAAAGTTCCAATTTAATTTTAAGAGGATTTTCCCCGAGTTTGCCATTTATATTAGAGCTGAGTAATATAAATGGTTAATATAAACTCCTCAGAAATCCGAAGGACACTTGATCATTAAATGTAATGAACTTCTTTGTTTTAACAATTTCAGTGCTAGGGTTGTATAGATTGGCACAGGTTCAAATTTGACTGACTGCTCGTTGTTATATCTGATATCGACATATTTCTCTGCCTCATTCCACTACTATAATTCACCATTCAGTCAATGGTAAATGATCTTCAACTGGGAACGGAAAGCCTGCGCTTGCTGGGAAAACAATCTTAAAATTAATGATGTGTCAGGAGCACAATCTCAAACCTACGCTCCTTCCAACTCCAAGAGCTTTTCAATCCGTGTTTCTGAATCCAAAACAAGGTCCCTTGAAGTTTTGATTTCAGGTCAGCCCCAGTACTGGAAGGAAACTATAGAGCAGGTAAAGATTGAGAAAAATCACAGCAGAGGATGTTTTTGCAGGAATTTGGTTTAAGATGGTGAAAACCTCAGGAAAGGAGCTGCCTTGTGGAGGCTTATGCAGCTTCTTCGGTGTAGCCATCATGGCATGAAAAGATTCTGACCGACTCTGGTACCCTCCCTACTCTGAACACCCACGCTGGGTTTGGCTTTCCACCTAACATCCTTAATTCAACGAGTGCAAATGCCTCTGTGAACACAAGAAGGATCAACAGCAAAAAATGAATGGACTCATGTAGTCTTTATAACAGTATTTCATATGGCAATGTCAGAGGCAGAATATGGAGCTGGATGGACCATCTGTTGACGCCAGAGCATTTCAGATATTCTCAGGACATTTAGGTTAATTTTTACACTCTCCCTATAGCTCATCCCTTCTACAGCACCACATCACCAGACTTATGTTCTAATTTATAATTGATTTCAACTCTTCATGAGCCCCAAACTGTGAGATGTTAAATTGCAAAGGGTTTTAGAGAAAAAGAAAGAGGACAGGCTGTTAGTGAAGACACTGTGCTGTGACATAACTGCTTCTGGCCCTTACACAGGTCTTCTGTTGAACTTTCTACCTAAATTTAAGTAAAAGAATGATAATTTGTTCCCTTAGTATCTCAGTCACAAAATGGGGTGCTTCTCTTGGCTAGAAGCTTTCAACCCATATGTTCGAGAGTGAACTTGAACTTCTCTCAAGCTAGACTGCAGGAAACTCAGCTCCAGGGAAATTATACCACTTTCTCACGGAATTGGAAATAATTTGGAGGAAAATCTTCAACCAAATTGAACAGAAGATGCATCAGAGCTCACTGACTGAAGAAAGGCTACAGCAGGCCAGGCTGGAGGACAGTGTGATTTCTCCACACTGAGACAGGGCCAAGGTCACGGCTGAGGTCAGGTGGGGAATTTGCCCTGGGGCTTGAGGCATTATCTTTGGCCTGTTGGGAAAGCGGAAACTGAAGATACTAGTTTCACCAGATCCTGGAGTAAATGCCCTAAAACTAGCTTCTGTCTGGATATGTGAGGAGCAGAATTCAAATGAGGTCTGCTCGCCCAAAGGTCACAGTCACTGCTCAGTGGTATTGCCAAGTGCCTGCAGTAAAATGCAGCGGAGCCAACAGCCACCCCATGTAGCCAACAGTCACCCCACATAGCCAAAAACCACCCCATGTAGCCAACAGCCACCCCATGTAGTCCTCAGAGCAGACAGGGAGCTGTGGGCCACACATAGCATCGCTTGGTCTGGTGCGAGGATGTTCCCTGCAATGCTGCTGTGCAGAGGCCTTGACCACAAAGGCCCCACCTCTCTGCTGGCTTCCTGTACCACAGAATCAAATCTTGCGGAGGCAGGACATTGCCAGGTTTATTGCTTAGGGGTGCCTGCTTCCAGAACTACTCTTTACAAGGCAAATCCAAGTGGATGCCAGAAGGGAACGTAACGATGCCCTCAGTAGGGTCACCTCCTCCATGCTGAAGGGATGGCACGGCCACTGAGCACACACCAGTGGGGCAGATGGTGCAAGCGGATTTGCAAGAAGTTTTCCTTGCCTTCATGCAGATGAGACCATCTCTGCTGTTTGCAGAGAGTGGAGGGCCATGCATGCTTGTCAGGCTGGCAGGCACCCACTGCTTGTGAGAGCCAGAGGCTCTGGGCTGTCACATGAAGCACCGCATGCTCTGGCAGCCAAAGCGTATCTTTCTAATCGCTGAAGGCCCCGAATATATGAGAAACCCCAGAGCTCTGAGGCAGAGCAAACACATATTCCTGCCTGAAGGAATCTCTAGAAAACAAGGGAAAATGTGAATACAGAAGTACGCTGAACGGCTTGGGAGAAAGCCCACCCAACTCCCAGCGCCAGAGGCCTGCAGCCAGGCTGGCAGAGCCTTAAACAGCAGCAACAGAGGCAGAGGGCCGCTCTGAATTTGACTTTGCACTTGAAAATTTTGGAGTGATTCCTAAGAACAGTCCTCCTTTTGTAAACATTTTTGTTAAGTCTGTGTGGGTGTGAAGAAAAGTGCGGCTTTCACAATACTCATTAAGGACGGGGCACTTTCATGCATATGTAAAGTCACGCTGCGTGCAGATGAGAGGAAATGAGTCGGTGGGTGAGGACCAAACTAACCCAGTGACAGCTCCTTCCTGATGGCACTGCCAGGTGAGCCTCAGTGAGGCAGGAAAACAAGTGGAAGACTTGATCAGCTCCTGATCGATGTAGTCAAGCTGACTGCATCAGCTTAGTGGACAATAAGAGCTTTGAAAAATTCATCTAATCACAGGATCACAGAATGGTTGGGTTGGAAGGGACCTCAAGGATAATGAAGCTCCAACCCCCTGCCACAGGCAGGGCTACCAACCTCCACATTTCATACCAGACCAGGCCTAAATTTGGATGCGTAAAACTAAGCCCAGAAAATGAGCAACCCCTCATGGCCTGCTTCTCCCATTGATCATCCAGCAATGTCAGTCCTCTTCTTTCAGTGGAAAGGTGTAAAAAGACAGGAGAGAAAGCTGGGAAGTTGTCCTGCAGAAGTAGCTATCTGTTCATCTGTTCCTTTGGTGCTGGATTATATCATATCATAGAATCATAGAATGGCCTGGGTTGAAAAGGACCATCATGACCACCTAGTTTCAACTGCCTGCTATGTGCAGGGTTGCCAGTTACTAGACTAGGCTGTCCAGAGTATACCTTATGAAGCATACAGATTTACTATAGAAAAAGATCAAGTTTCCATTTCCCAAGCAGAGCTCTGGTACTCAGAGCATGACCATAGGCTCACAGCCCCTCAGCATACAGCCTATAAAACCCAAACGTCACACGTGTGCACACACTTTCCAAAAACACTTCTTTAAATCCAGCCGTCGGTTCCAGTGCTGGCTGCTGCCCATTGCATTAGTGCTACCGCTGATACTAAAAGCAAGCTGTCTGGAGCTATCTGTGGTAAACACCCAAAGCAAATATCTTTGGTTATGATCTTAACAAAACCAAGATGACTTTCTGCATGAGTAAACACGCTATTGTTGTAAACCCAACCCCAGCAAAACAACAACAACAGAATGCAACCTCCTCCTCTCCTCTAATTCTTAGGAGCATTGGAAAGCCCAGGGCTTGATCTGGATTGGCCAGTTCAATCAATGAACGCAATGGAGTTACACCCCTATGGACACCAGTGTAATTGAGACCAGATTTTGGCCTTAAGAACCTCTAAAACCATTTTTCCTCTCAGTCCCTAACAGTCACAATTCTAAAGGAAAAAAAAAAAATTAAGCTGAACAAGTCTTGCCAGCAGGACAACTAAACAGCAAAGGAAAAAAAGAAAAGTTAAAAGAATACTTTAAGAGGAGGGACACAGACTTCACCCAATGGAGATTCACAGTGGCAGCTCGCCAGTCGCCCCAAGGATGCAATCAATTTGCATAAAGCACAGCAGACTGCAGCCACCCTGGGGTTTGTGACAGAAGGAATCCCAGCTCCTCCACCTCATATGCTGACTTGTAGCTTTTATCCCGTGGACTGAAGGCACAGTGCACCCTGTAAACCTGTAGCTTGTGCTATTTCTAATTGGTGTTCTCCAGTCACATACTGTGCCTGCTGCATTCAGCAGGCTGATGTGCATGGCTGCAGACTGGTGCATGCTGCAGCATGCTGCTGTCCCAGGTCTAACACAAGCAACCCAGGGGGGTGCTCACACACTGCCCAGCTGTAACAGCCACCTGGTTTGTTCCATGGCTCTCCTGCAGCTGGTGGTCTCAGAGAACAGACACTGGGCTGCTGCTTTTGGTCTTTGAAGCACCTGCTGTATGAGAAGAGGATTGTGCCATCTCCCTGACTCTGCAAGAGGGCAGTACCCAGCCCCACCAGCCCAGAATGGGGGGAATGGAGGACAGGTACCATGCGAGGAGCTGAAAGTGCTTTCTGCCCACAGCCTTCCCACCAGCCTCGGTTCTCACTGCTCCACCTGACAGTGGCGATGGATCCCCCCACTAACTTTCAACTCCAAATTCCTTAAATCCACTTTCTACAACTTTAAAAGCGCTGCAAAACGACGAGGGCAGCATCACCAAAGCGTGGGGGAGAGAGGGAAGCAGAAAAAGGAAGAAAAAAAGAAAAAAATCACAGGACCTGCTTTTTGAGCACTGCTCTTTCAGTACCGCAAGTCACAGATTGCCCGTGGATCAGATAGTGCCATGAAAGTGATGGAGCAGGAAACCTCACAGAAGCCCCACGCACAGCCCCGCTTGGATCTGCTCTGACAGGAGCTCATCCACACCGACTGCAGTTTAGAAAAACAACAGTTTTGCTCATTTCATACTGGAGCGCTGCTGCAAGGAGCCAGGCTCTGCGCGGGACTGTAACTCGACCCGCCTGCAAGTTGTTCCAGTGCTGTTAAGGGAGAGAGGAAAGCAAAAAAAAAAGCAAATATACCAATATCCAAATGTGAGCAGACAGCATCCCTGATTTACGGGCAGCAAGCGGGGTTCAAATTGAATCTGCATTGCCTCAGCAAAGGCATCTGCTTATTGGGCGATTTGTTTTTTAATGACCCTTCACTGTTGCTTTTGCAGGCTCCTAGTTAAAATGCCATGTTGAATAAGGGCAACTCTGTGCCTTGTGCTGCTGCAGCCCGGTGCTGCGGTGGGTTTGGGACTGCGCTGCCATTTGTAGAAGCTGTACTCTGATACTTGAGACAAATAAACACAACCCAGACAGAGAGAAGAAATATAAGAGTGAACCCCAAAGTGTTCTTCCGTGCTCAGGTGTGGGCCAGTCAGGCTTTAAATATTATTTGTGTTTAATCATGCAATAGCTATGCAAGACCTCGAGTGGAACTACACAAAACCAGTTTATGTACTTACTAGGCATAATACGGATTTTGTCAGAGGAACGCAGTATTTACTGTTAAATTTATAAGGAATTAATTATTTCCCCTAAATTACTAGGTAAGAGATTAAGAAACAAAGGTATATCTAAAAGGAATGCTTGCTTAATTCCAAGAAAGGTAATAAAAACATCCTTGGGTTCAGACGAGCATCTGTATTCCTTTCAACGCATCTCCAGACCCTACCGGCCCAGCGACCACATTAAGAATCCAGTGGGGAACTGGGGGAGGAGGGCAGTGCCAGCAGCCCTATCACCGCGCCCAGCAGCCATACATTTTGCAGTTTCCCATGGGCAGCCAGCACCTGATCAAAGAGGTGCCTGCTCTGAGGCATTCCCTTTGTCTCCCATTGGCGCAGCTTGTGTGGCAAGGAGCATCCATCCCTCACAGAGGAACCGCGAGGGACCATCCGCAGAAGCATCCCAGCGCTTTGGTGGAACATCAAAGCACACAGAGCTGTGCAGATTGCAATCAGCATCCTGAAGAGCACAAAAAAAAGCCTTGTGGGGAAGCCAGTGCAATTCAGAGGGCTTGCACCGATGCACCGCGCTCACGCAAATTGCTTTATTAAATGGAAAGCTAACGAGTAGCCTTTGTGAGCTGGGTATTTGGCTGCTGGAAATGGAGGAGGAGATGAGTGGGGAACAACATGGCACTGTACTGGACCACAGTACAGCCCCGTATTCACTAAACATTTGAATACGTAGCAGAGTCCTCATTGCTTTAGGGAAAATGAGAGTCCTTTGGGATTCTAAAGTATCCCATGACTCTGGGTTTATCTGGCAAGAAAAGCATATAATCCATAATAGATGGGAAAGTCAGCCTGCCTTTCTGGGTTCTGCTCGTTCCCTCTGCCCCACCAGCAGCACTTCCCTCTCTGGATGAAGCCTCAGTTGGAACAGGCTTTGAACTCTTCAAGCTGCAGAGCAGATAGGGAACAGCACACAGCTCTGTCTGCAGCCAGGCTTATTTAAACCTCATCTGAAGTTGTCACCTCCAGGAGCTGTAAATGCTGCCGCTGATTCATAACGAGGCAGAGAAGTACTCTATTAATCAAAGCCAGCAGAACATTTTCTACAGGAGGCATTTATGTGAATGAGAACAGCATATGAGGTTACACTTAGAGAGGAAGAAAATTACAAGGGGATCTCAGTTCTCGTGCTTCAGGGCATAAGCTGATCACCAGATGGGGTCAGGAAGAATTTCCCCCTCCCTCGTTCCTAGATGCAGTGTACCACAATACGTAAACTATGGAGGCACAGGAGAGAAGCTGATTTTAGCCCCAGATTTTGCCCAATTTTGGGGGGGGGAACTGCCATGCCCTCAAACACTGTCAGACGGAAGAGAGTGATTAGGTGAGAAGAAATACTAGGCTTCATTTGGTAGTCCATACGTAGAAAATGGTAAGTATGAGAGTCCTGACTTCACATGTCCAACTAAACCTGGCCAAAAAGACTGCTCTGAGAGGTGGTGGGCATTAGGTACCATGTAATGAGTGATACCAACATATTTAATGTATTATGGATGTTATAGAAGTTTAGTTAAAGCTAGACTTCTTGAGGTGGGAGAGCTTTGCCACAGCTCCTGGGAACCATTTTCTTTTTTGCTCCAATTCGCTGAGTGCTTTGGGTTCAAATTAACCCACTTACTTCTCTTCCTCCCTGCAAATTAATAGACCAGTTGAACTTAAAAAAAGAAGAAAAAGAAAGAAGAAGAAAGCCACAACACTTTGTTAAAACCACTAAGTTTCAGCTGGTATCATGTCAAAACCACTTGAAACACGAAACCAGAAATCTTCCTAGGTTGACTCAAAGACTTTGTCTACACCAGGAGTGCTTCACCAGTATAGGAATACCGGTGTATTACATTGGCAAAGGGCTCCAGGTTTAGACACAACTATAACAGTAAAACTGAGTTTTAAGGCTGCCTAGTAAATTGAGTTGAGAGTTTTGATGACAAACTTGCATCTAAGTTGAGTTGTCCAACAGTTCTAGCAAGTGAACTGGTTAGTGGCATCACCTCTTTGCATCCCAGAGAGACGCAAATACATCAGTAGAAGTTTCGAGCGTAGCGATGACCATAATTGGGTAGAGGTTGCTTTGAAACTTTTGAGAAATACAACCAGCTCTACATTTAGAAAAACTAACAAAATCGGGGTGGTTTTTTTTTTTTTTTTTTTTTTTTTTTGGTAGGTTTTACAGTTTTGTTGCAGACTTCTGGCACAGCTGCAGTTAAACATCTGATTTCAGGCTTACAATCTGTGACACGTGGTATTTCACGATTTCTCTCAGCACACTGAAATCTGTCTCTCAGCATGCAATCATAAACGTTGCACACAACCCTCATAAGCAATCTTTGGAGACTTCTCCATAACGCGGTTCGTTTATTGTAACAATGGTGCTGGAAGGAAACTGCCCCACAAGAAGATTGTGTTATTGTTCTGACAGGAAGACCATCAAATTCTGGGTGCTTCTCTCAACACCAGTGCAAAATACAAAGGCTGAATAAAAATATCCACTCTAATAGGTACTATTACAGAGCTGGAGGTGAAGGCATAGCGACATGGCAGCTAGAATTTCACCAGATTCCTATTCAGTTTACCCAGATTGACTATTTTGGACCTATGGCAAAAAGACATTTTAAGAAAAGAAAGACATTTTCAGCTTCAAATGCTACAGAAGAAAACACTTCCCACCTAGCTTAGCCTGGAACATATCTCTCCCTCTGTAATAGCCTCTACTTCTACAGCTGAGACACAAACATCCATAAGCAATTACTACCATTGCCTGTGCAAGTCAAACCTATGGTTCTGTCTCTTACCTGTAATCTGACTCTGTCCTTGTGGATTAAAAGGACTTGGTGCAGAGTTCAGAGAGGGCCGTGGGCTCTGGGTCGGGACCCCTACTCTCATACTGGGATGAGGGATGCGCCCTAAATCACTGAGGCGTTCAGGGAACAAACTAGGTTTAGAGTCATCAAGCTTCTGTCTGTGCCCTGGAAACAGCAAAT
The DNA here is from genome assembly GCA_002909625.1 of Bambusicola thoracicus. Classification (NCBI taxonomy): domain Eukaryota; kingdom Metazoa; phylum Chordata; class Aves; order Galliformes; family Phasianidae; genus Bambusicola; species Bambusicola thoracicus. The sequence continues at coordinate 9,645 of PPHD01018470.1, forward strand.
CATAAAATAAAAGCGTTAATAACAAGATTTAGTACTTTAACATACAAAAAAAAAAGAAAAAAAAAAGAAAAAAAAAAAAAGAGGTCTCTAAGGACCTATTATCAGATTAATGGACTACGTAGGTACCACTACTCCCAGTAACACAGTGACATTGGTGGGGAATTGGTGTTTTGGTGTTTTGGATGTGGTTGTGCTGGCAAAAGCCTTAGCTAGCACCACTGTGCCCATATTGATATGTAGTGCAGTAATTTGGATCAAAATACGCCCTTATGGACACCACACAAGGTCTTTATGTCTTTTTTCTTTTTTTTTTCCTGCTTTAACTACACTGGATAGGTAAAGGGGCAAAGCTTTTTTTCCAAAAGTAAACCTTATATATGCAAGTCATCCAGAGGGACAATTATTCCATGACTGGACTATATGTTGTGGATTTTTGCTAAGAAATTTCCTCCATAACTTGAGAGCTTTTCCAAAAAGTAAATAGTCACTCTCATTTGAGAAGCTTCTGGGCAAGACCGGGTCTTGCGCTGCCATTGTGTGTTCACCCTTCCTCCATGCTTGTACTTCTCCCCAGAAGCAGGCTCACTCCCCCTGTGCCACAGGGCTGCTTTGGGAAAAGCCTTCCATGGCTGCTTGGTTGTTGAAATGGAGAGGGGAAAAATGCCCAAAGCAACAGAATGCACCAAGTGGCACCTTGGTACTCTTCATATTGTCATTCAGATGTTTCAAGAGGAAAGGTTTTACTTCTCTAATTGTTGTATTTTTGCTCCTCAGTTGAATTTCTTTTTGAAGTAGTAACAGATGCTCCTCAGCCAATGGTGCCTTTGAATGAGGCACATAAGGCATTACTTCTATCATTCAACATATGGAAAAACAGGCATGCAACGACATTAAGGTCAGTACTAATTTTACTTAACTTCAGCCATTCATAAATCAGGCATCTAGTCTAAACTCTTCTAATGTAGACTTCCTCTACAGTTAATGGAAAGAAATAGCTACTTCCAGAGGGCAATTCATCTCATTTGTCTCTGACACCAGTCTTAAAATGGGATGATTCACCTTCTGAATTTGCTTTCTCTTCCTCCTCTGATCAGAGGGGGAGCCCACATGACTAGTTTAATTAGGCACTCTCACCATTAGTCAACATCGCATGGAATTAATCTCACCCAAAGTAACTAAGGTCACATGAAAAGCATCTGGTAGAGCTGAAATGGGAGCCCAGACCCCCTCACTGCAACCCAGACATGCAGTTGCCTCCATCCCTGTAAACAGTGACGGGGTATCGGCACAGGCAATACATGGGTTGGACATGTTTATGCTTTTAACATTAGGAAGGGTCGCTGGTGTGGTTTAAGCTGGAATCAGCTCAAGCTCCTCCAGTTGATGCCCAGAGGTTTGAGATACACTGCATTGTCTCTCAGCAGTGAAAATACAGCCCTCTGCTTGGAGGCCATGAGAGTTTAGCTTTGCAGACATGGTCAGATTGCCCACATCAGTCTTAGGGCCTGAGAACCAATTCTCGCACTGTTTAATTTGTTTTAACAGTATAAATGAGACCACTGAGTCTTAAAATGTATCAGTTCATCTCTCTTTATAAAAGGTAATTTAATGGGGTCTGTCACTGTAGCACTGAAATACATGGGTTCACATCATCCAACCAGGACCACAGTGTCCAAATGTGGCTGAAGGCAAAGCTTTCTCTTTAATGGACAGCTAATTCTAAACTAAATTTAGAGAAATCAGGGTTCTCTGTAGACTGTGGAAGATCTCGGATCACTGACTTGGAGATGTCCAACAGCTGCCTGGACGTGGGCCTGGTCACGCTGCTCTGGGTGTCCCTGTTTGAGCAGAGGTTGGACCTGCTGGACCCAGAAGGCCATCAACCATTCTGAGATTCTGCCCTTCCGTGAAAACTGAAGGATTGAGGTTGGAAGATGAGAAAAAATAGCTAGATGGTAATTAATTTTAGAGAAACTTCTCTAGCAATTAAAAAAAAATTAATTAGTTGACCCATTATTCTGTGCTTTGAAGTATGATTTTTCTCCGCCATGATGACTCAGTATGAAAACATGGGGTAGGCGTGAGCTTTCCCATTGAAGAGAAGGAGCTGCTGTATGGCAGAGCTCTGCAGAACAATCTGCTGGCATTGGTGATGCCTCTCTATGAGGTATCAATCACTTCAAACGGGGAACGATTTTAGGTGGGCTTGTAACAGCTCTGTAATGGCAGCCTCGTTAATAGGATAACATCTCACCTGGTAGTCATTAGCACTATCTCTCCCATCTATGTAAATTAGAACTTGTATAAGCCGGGTGCTGCTAATCTAAAGAAATAACTTTCACACAGATGCATACGCAGTCAGTATTTTCTCGGGATCTCTCATTCTTTTATATTTCTTTCCACAATTTTTCTGCTTTTGTTTTTGCCTTTGTTAGTTGCATTGACCATTCTGGTTTTCTCAAGGAATCCATTGCCCCTCTCCTTTTCTGTTCATTCCTTCTCACGTTTCAGCACGACCAAGAGGACTCAAAACAAGATAACCCAGTAGCCTGTCTCTGAGCTCATACATCGGGGGTGACTGTACCCGGGAACTAATCTATTCCCAAAGTGAAATTCATTTTGATGGAAAAATTCTGCTCCGTGTTTATATAGGGTGGTTTTGGCTAAAGGATCATACAGTGCTTTTCTAACGAACCAGTGCACAAACTGTTCTGATTGCCGTCTGCTCACTCAATGAGCGCTCAATACACTGGGCATCTCTCCTGTACCAACATGTGCCCAACAACCCCTTGCTTCATTTCTGTCATGCTCGGGTTGCCCATAGCTTTTCTGAAACAGAGATTGTATTTAACTCTGCATTATTATAATGAACTATCAGAGAAAGACAAAATTCAACAGGATAGCAGGGTACTTCCATGCGGGCAGGGAAAAAAAAAAAAAAAGGAAGAATAAGAAGGATTTCCACATATGGTTGATCTGAAATAACTGAGAAATATGTGGATGTGGGTGTTGTCACCTAGAAAAAGTGGGAAAAGGAGGGAAAGGAGAGATCTCTGCACATCTGGAAGACCCCAGGCATCAATGCAAGTGCAGGTCCCTAGAAACCAGCAAGGGGCCAAAGGAAGACTTGCCTTTCCCTCCGGGTCATTTAAAATTTAGGGCTGTAACACAGAGTCCCGTTATGACAAAGAGATCCACAGGAGCCACGCTCCCCCAGCACAGCTTCCCAGGGAGGTGAGACTGCATTGCAAAACTCAACAAAAAGCTTCCTATTGAGGAGGTGTCTGCAAAGAAGAGGCAACTTGAATAGCTTTCTTGCCCTGATTCTTGTGCAAGAAAACGTATAAAATGACCCTATTAAGTACAGAGCAGCCATGAGGCATGGGTTGAGACTCTAAAAAGGCCTTCGGAGTAGCACATCAGCAGCAGCAGTGAAATATGTGATACATGTTTAAAACTCATTCCACAGGCTGCTTTTCATCTCCCATTGATATATGCGTCCGTTGACAGAGAAATTCCTGATCCCAGAGGAGCGTGCTAAGAAAAGCTGTATTCCTCGGTCACAGTCATGAGGCATCATTTTGTTTCAGGAAAAAAGATTAGGGTAGTAAGTATGGATAGCTCAGTGAGAATCTGTGATCTGCTGCGGCAGCGATTACATTAAAAAGCAATATGAGGCTACGGAGACGGTAGGAGAAAATAATGCCGTGGCTTTCCCAGTGCCAGCACTCAGTGCCTGGGACGGTGCTGCCAGCAACGCTACACTGAGGGCTGGTTGCTCTGTACAAAGATTTCATGGAGTGTTGCGGGCTTACCAAGGGGACAAGCTGCAGGCAGCCTCACCTCACCAGCCCTAGCATGCCAACACAGCACCTAGGAGCTGCCATTCGGTCACCACATCCCAGCTGTGGCAGGAGATGTAAGGAGCCTTCATCTCCAGATTAATCATTTCAGTTTAAATGCAACGAAGGAACGTCTCCAGGATCAAAGACACATGACCTCGAGGCGGATGGATGCGGGAGCTGGAAGGGGATGGGAGCGCATCCCTCATCACTCAGCCCCCGCCGCATCGCTGCAGAAGTCAAGATGTAAGTGGGGCTGTGGAAGAAGCTGACTTGCAGGATGGAAATGTGGCATTGACGCTTGAAGATTTTACCTCCTCGGGGAGGAGGGCTGCGCCTTTTTATCTTTCAGCTGTGGGTGTGGAACTGAAAACTAATTAGATTGTGCTACACGTGGCCCAGCCAGATGCTGACACTCAGGGACTCCCTTTCTTTGTACCATGTACACCGCCTACCTTTTTGTTTTTTTGTTGTGTTTTTTTTTTCTGCTGGTACAGAGGAGATCTGGTTACCAGATTGTCAGCAGATGTTTTTATCGCTCTCAAGTGGGTTAGCTATTTTCAGTCATCACCCATTTCTTTCTGCCTTTTTCGCTTCTGTCACTGCAACAAGAAGACGCTTCATGGGAGTCAGGTGTCTCCATGAAAAAGCCAAGGGAATGTAGAACCGTCATGAAAGCAAGAAGCTGGGCTGCCCCTGCTGAGCTATGTGTGCTGGGATAACCCCAGCAGAGGACAGGGCGATGGTCAGATGTGAAATAGCACCAATGCTGGTGCTTGCTCTGTGCTGTGAGTGTGCTCAGCAGCAGGAGGAGCCAGGGGAGGTTTCATAGAACCATTGAATGGGTTGGGTTGGAAGGGACTTCAAGCATTGTCAAGCTCCAAACCCTCTGACACGGTCAGGGCCACCAACTTTCACATTTCATAGCAGCCCAGGCTGCCCAGGGCCCCATCCAACCTGGCCTTGAACACCTCCAGGGATGGACGGGACATCCACAGCCTCTCTGGGCAGCTGTTCAGCACCTCACCACTCTCATAGCAAAGAACTTC
>PPHD01018471.1:0-14535 GCA_002909625.1 Bambusicola thoracicus
GTGAATGACTCTTAAAGCAGCTCCTCGTTCCAAGCGTAATTAGAAACACATTTAAAATATGACTTTCACCCATACAGTTCTGTGGGCATCCTTTGGGTTTGTGAATAGAAGGGAGCACAAAATTAACTCTCAGGTTGAGAACTTGTCTTCTGAACAGGCTGCATAGCTTCATCTGTGCTATTCCTGAAAATGCATCATATTCTTAACACGTTCAGAATTTGCCTGGATTTTTTGGCAGCTCTCTGCAAGATACGAGCTCCGGTTATTTAAAGTAGAAGTTCAGGATGAAGTTTCTAGCTAGATTTTTTTTTTTCCTCTTAAAATTTTGTTGTGTCTTAGTTTAACTGCACTTTCTAAAAGTTGGTGCTGCTTTTTAACAGGTGTTTTATTTTTTTCAGCTAATAACTGGTTAATGAATAGCCCTGACTGTTACAAGAGTGATGCATCCAGTACAGCAGAGGCATGGGGATATTCCCTGTGGTATGTCTACTTCATTCTGTGGGACGCTATCCATCACTGATTTCCATTGAAATACGCTGATGTCAGGTGCTCGTCGTTGTGAGAGGCAATAAGAATGTCATAGGACTTTCTTGTTTCATGTTGGTAATGGATAATTGGTAGTAAACGATGCTAGTGAGGATCTGGGCTGCAGTGCAAGAGATGGTAGAAAGACTAAATGAGGGCTGGCTGTCCCTCCTGCAGGATCGCTTATTTTGACACTCCAGCTCTTATTCCCAGGAGTAAGCTGTCTACTGAGCCTCCTGCCTCATTCACTCAAATTGCTTAACCTACTGCTTTGCAGCACATCCTAGCCTTACCAGACAAACCCTGCTAGCTCCACATTCTTTGGTGGGTTCATGTTCTTCCAGCAGCAAGCCCAGGCTGCTAAGCTTTATGGTATCCTCCTGACTTGATAGGCGATTCATGAGGTGGGGAAGATGAAATCATGTTCCAGGCTATTGCCATTCCGGTTGCTTTGCTTGGGGCTTCTCTTTATCAATTCAAAATCAAGATTTGAAATTAAAAATAAACATTTCCAAAGCAATCCTGCTGTCCCTCAGGGGTTTGTCTTAATGCTTGCTCCTTTGTAGTCTGTCTTCCAGGTATTCAGATCCTCTCCAGCTAATGCCTTTCCCACAGCTGCCTTCTAGTATGGGCAGCTACTGAATCTGAAGGAACGAGATTTTGAGGCTGTTGAGTCCCGTCTCTTGCTGCTGCAAATGAGTTGGAACCTTTTGCCCAAATAAGTGGCTCTAGATCCATTTTGAAGCCAGGCTGGGATTTTGTTGTGATGTAGAATACTGATAACCAAAAATCATGAAACCACAACACCCTACTGTTCCTGCTGGAAGGCTTTATCAGTATGGCACCGTTGTCACAGTTAGCAGTTAGTCTCCATCTCATTTCCTGGCTGAATTTTGTGTATGCTGAAGCAAGATGGTTTCTGGGTGGAACGTGTTGGGGAGCTTCCCCGGCTCTGTCTTTCTTGGATCCTTCCTGTCAGATCTGCCTTAGCACATAGCTTACCATAAAGAGTGGTAAGCTTCTGCCATGCAAAATAGGTCTGTTTTGTTCTAAAGCTTGCACTTTAAATTAGAAGAAAACTGATTTCAACAGTCGTTTACATTAGATGCTGCTGACTAAGTCTTTGGAAAATAATTTATAGTTTAAAAACTGTTTCCTTTTGCTTTCTTTTCAGTTTGTTTTCCCTACAAATATGACATATGAGGTCTCTGTCTCAGACATAAAATATTCCTGCTTTCTTTTTGAAACATTTATTCCAACCTTTTTTATTGCATGCGTAAAGTACTTAATGTCCTCAATCTGCATGTAAATGTTTTGTGTATAACTCTAAAAGTTCCGTTAGGACTGTAGATTTTTTAATGGAATGGTTTAAACATTTTCCACACAAACGGGCACTTGGGGCAAATGACGTTATAAGATTTATACATATATTTGTTAGATATTTTCCCTTTTTTTTTTTCTCTTTAAGACCTGCATCTCCAGCCAGCAAGTTTCCTGTTAGAGGCAAAGAAGTATTTAGTTTGTAAAGCTAGGAAGTTGGATGTTAATAAGAAAGAGAAACAACAGGCAGCCTTCCCTGCTTCAGTCACCATGGTGCAGGTGTTCAGGCTGATGTAATGGTGTTGCTGCTTTTCTACTCTGAGCCCTGCATGCATATTTATAAACACATGCAAGCCAGTCGAGTATTGCATGTGCAAGATAAACTAACAGAACAAGGAGTGAGATACAGAAGAAGGTAGTGAAAATGCTTCAACTTCAGGTCTTGCTCAGTCTGAATGAAAGTTTTCATTTTGCAAGTAGTATGTAAAGATTCTCAGGTTTCGCATGAGGAAAGATACGATACTGGATATTCTTGTTAGGACATATGTTGAAAGTCATGTTGGAAAACTCGAGTCTTACATATGGATGACTAGTAGACAGAAGCTCTATTTTGTGGAGGTTTTCGAGATTTAAAGGAAATTGTTTTCTGATTTGAAACAGAGCTCCAAAGTAGTCAAATTTCATGTGGAAGAAAATCCCCAAAACAGTAGTTTGAGATCAGATGAAATGCTTAATTCCATCAGGATCAGGCTGTTTTGTTTCATATTTGACTGCTTAAATGTTTCAAGTATTGCTCTACCTAGCGCAGCCTTTCAGAACAAACTAATTTGAAGGGAGAGAAAGAAATGCTTCACTTAGGAATACAGTAACAGGAAGTTCTGACATTTCTCAAAGTATTTCTCCCTCTCTCAAATTAGTATTTCATAAAATCAGTCTGGCTTCCTGATACATTTTCATTTCAGTGGGTGTTGTTCATGTGAAGCCATTCTTTCTGACTATGTGTTATCTTCTGCATTTTGGGGAGACTCTCAGCAGTAGTGGAGAAATGCAATATTCTGCCTTCTTTCTCCTGCATGTTATTTTCCCTGTGAATGATTGGTTTCTGATATCTAATATACCATATTCCTTAGGAAACTCACTTCTTGCTGGTGATGTTATTTTAACAGATCCTTGGTACTACTGGTGAAGTTGGGTACATGCTGTCTCTGACAAAACAGCACTATTTTTAAGCATGTTCTTGGAATGTGTGCTTGCTACTTTTATCCTTGTTTATTCCATCTATGTGTCTTTCCTTGGTTCAAGTCCTGGTGGTCTACTGGATATGACAAACGATGTTTTTGCAGAGGTTTCAGTCTTGATAAAACCAGTACTGATGGTCCTAAACCCAGATGGAATTTAGTGAGCATTTTCAAACTCCTTTGAAAATTCCAGCTGTCACATGGACCTGCTGTCACGGGGTGACCCTGTCAGTCATTTTTTGGTATGGGTGGCCATATGACAGTGCAGTGTCATAGTAACTGAGTAGTTCTTACACCTGGTGACCACAGGGTCGTAGGCCATGGTTCCCCATAGCTGCATTGGCCACGTGCCACTGCCTCTTATTCTCCCTTAAGACAGGGCCTCGCTTGTCTTAACAGTGGATTTAAAACTGATTTGGGGCATGCAGCTGGTGAGGAGAGTTTAGTTCTGTTTATACTGGTTCTGCTGCCAGATGGACCTGTTAAAAGCACCTAGTTTGCTAGCAGGATTTTAAGCACAGACAAGAATATATCATTTCTAATGTATGCCCCTCATGTGTGTTTCAAGGGCAATAAAGAGATGTATGTTTATCTATTGGCTGTTTAACCCTATCTGTCTGTTGTAAATGGAAGATTTCTGGCATGGGAGGTACCATTTTGCTTAAACTGTTCAGCAGGGTTTTCCAGATGCTTAGATTTATTAAAAAAAAAAAGTCTAGAAGGGCCAAGCTTATGGCTACAATACATTGCATGCGAGGGAATGTAAGTATGATTTCATTTTGTACATGTGGGGTAGCGCTAACTCCAGCATAGTCAGCTCTGGTAATATAAGCAATGTAGTTCTGCACCACTATGTTCAATGCAGCAAAAAACATTTGAATGGCTGGGGAGTTACTCCATAGGGGTAGCATAAGGTAGCATAAGGCTGGCCCAAGGCACACTTCCATCATGTCCTGGCATTGAAACACTACAAAGGTGTTTTACATCATCTTTACCTCCCCTTGCTTTTGGATCAAATCTGTTTCCTGGTGTACATGAGGGAGTCTTGATGATTAGTCTGTTGGCATTCAATGCGCTGGACCTGTCTTGGATCTTTTCTTGAAGGCTGGCAGAGTTGAGGTTTGCTGTTTAGGCATCTCCTCCTGGAGCTACTGCTGGTCAGTGCCAGGCCTCGCATTTGTTTCTTCCTATAGCTAATTTGCTTGGTCATCATTCAGATATTTCAGAAATATGTAAACACATATTTAATTATTTTCTCTGAATACAAACAAGAGGTGCCAGTAGAATTTATTAAGTTCACTTATGGGTTTATTATCCTTAAGCTAGCAGTTGTGGCGTTTCTTTTATGGGTTGTGCAATTTGGTTGAGCAGTCGCTAGTTTTGCTGGAAGCTATCACTACTCATCTTGTCCTCTCTTGTTTGCCAGGTTCCTCCTCCTCTACTTGAGGACATAGGGAATCATAAATGTTTATTAACTAAAGGTTTATGGTTGGTCCCAAGGCCAAAATCCAAAACTGATAAAATCATGAAGAACCCTTTTTTTTTCCTTTTTTTCCCCCAAATGAGTTTCTTAAATGGGAGCAATTGGTAAGTATGTAAAGCTGAAGATCACACGGAGGAAATGATCTCATGCTTGCATGGCCTCATAGATTCTATCTGAAACATGTTGGCTCCCTCTTAAGTAGGTTGTGAACTCCTTGGGGCAGGACATGCCTTCTTCCAGATCTTGTAAAATGCTAGACTGCTGATGTTTCCCTGTAAGGAACCATTTCTTCATACCTGAATTGCAGAGAAAGTGATGCATTCCAGTTGTGTTGATGGAGAAGATTGCCAACATTTAAAGGTCTCAAATATTAATGACAAATGGGAGCCAAAGCAATTCTGTGGGAAATCAGTGTAGGCAAGAAAATTATGCGGACATTTTCAGTGTATAGTTGCGGGGCAGGGGAGATCCTACCTAGCACTTTTGGTGCCACACAGCAGTTCTTAGTCCAACTTGAAAGGTGTTAGTTGCTTTTCAGTGTTGGTAATGACCCTGCCGTGTTACTTTCTTGATTTTTTTTTTATTTTTTTTTTCCCCTTGCTCAAGCAGAAAAATTCCACTTCTTTCAAGTTAGCCAACTCTTGTAATGGGTTGCATGTCAGCTACTGGAACAAAAGCATTTATGCAGCTTGCATAAGTGATTCAAATGATGAGTGAGCTCATAAAGGGAAGAACATTGAATTTCAGGCTGAATCAGTGGTTAATTGGCTGCTTGTCCCTTCTCAGCTCCCCCCCTTTTGTCTGAGCGCTGGAGGAGGATGAAGTCATTGTGCTGATTCTTGACCACAGCACACTGTCGACCTTCAGTATTGCACTAGGGCTTGCATCAGCCATGTCTTAAACACCAAGCTACTCTGACATAAACCTTGCTTTAGCTTTCTGGTAAATATCCACCAGCCTTGTGTGGTTGATAGTTGATTCTAGTGGACCGTAAGACTGACCAGCCCTAAAAAGCCAAGATGACTGTATACACTCGAAAGAAAGCCTTTGACCCACATTGAGAGCAAAGCTCACATTCATCCCCTGGATCCACAGCAAGGCACCTTTGCTAGCCTGCGATTTGGCTCTGGAAACAAAATCTCCTCCTTGCCTAAAAGCCTATATAGTCAACATTTTATAAGCAGAAGTAAAAGCAGCTGACGATGTTGTTGCAACTTCCTGATTTGCTCTACAGCTTTGGGTTTTGTTTGCTGGTTTCTGTTTTTACAAGGCGTGTTTGAGACACAGAAAATCCTGCATCCGTTCAAGATAGAGGTAGCTGGTCATTTCACCCTTCTTGTGCAAAAACCATTCCTTTTCTGGTAGTCTAGACAGTGGCATCTTTTTAGACAAGCAGAACCCCGAAATATTACTACAGGTGTAGAGCCTTCCTTAACAGTAGCCATAGAGGAATAATTTTGTTGTTTTCATTCTTAAACCTAAGGACCAATCATGAAGTAGCGTTGTGTTAAAAACTCACAGAAAATACTTAAGTGTTAAATCTTCTGGCGGCAAAGATGGGTTTTGTGTTTGCCACAGCTGCTCAAGTTAACTTCTGGAAGCACCTGGCTCCAGAGTGTGGCCCATCATGTGGTGTGCAAAGGGATTTTCGTGGTGTGTTGCCTCTTGGAGCACCAATAACCTGGTATGCCTATGTGTCAGGAGGGAATGATGGCACGGCGATGGAGAATTGGATAGAGATCTGCTTTATCACCTTGTTGTTGTTTTAAAAGCCAAAAATGAAAAACCCAAGCAGTAAAACCTTACAATCCCAGCTCCAAATAAGCCAATCAACAAAAACCTTCATTGTATTTTATGTTTTGAGATCCACCTGTCTCAGGTCTGATGTACCTGCAAGCCCGGGGCTGTGGGTGTGAGGCAAAACGCCGGCCCTAGTTGTGGCTGAAAGATGCAGGGAACGTGCTTGGTGCAAAGGTAGGGTTGGTTTCTTCAAGAGAGGTAGATATTGTTTCTTGATATGTAAGCTTTGCTTGTCATCTGAGGGCAGGGCTCAGTGCGGGGACCCCTGACGGACCGGGCCCGGCAGACCGCGGCCACACGTTGCCATGGCGACGGGCTGCCGAGCCCCGCGCGGGGCATGCCGGGCCGGCGGCGGAGCGAGGCGGCGGGGGGAGTCGCTGCGGAGGCGGCAGGCCGGGCGGAGATCCCTCCTCGTCGGGGCTTGTGTGCTCGCTTTCGTGCTGCGGCAGCGCGGGTGGCGCTAACCACCTCTAACCTGGCCTCTAACCGGCGTTGGCACGGGGCTGCGGCGGCAGGCCGCTGCGGAACGGCCCTCTGTTTCTCACTGCAGGTTGAAAGGGAGCAGCGGGGTGCAGTCTAGCTCTGGCACAGTCCCACTGTTTGTATGCAGCCCTGGCGAGCGGGAGTGCTGAGCGGCAAGGGGAGTACATCTGGCACATGGAAGCCGGGCCTCCTCACTGCTGGGCTGGAGGGCAAAAAAGCAAATGTGTTCTTAAACACATTACAGAATTTCAAAGTATATTTAAAACACTGCAGAGCATATCACCACTCTGCCTGTGTTATTTATTATTAGTGGGAATTTTTTTGGTTTTAGTTTTATTTATTTTTTTACCCTTGTCCCACTGCAAAATAGAGATCTAAGCTTCCCAGACTCTACAATAGGGCTGCAGGTGAAAGCTTGATCCACAGCTGCCCACCATTTTCTACCATCCCTAGAGTGTAAGTTGTCATTGCTGCTGGCACTCGGTGCTGGACGTCTCCCTGGGCCAGAATAAGCTGAATGGGGCCTTACTCATAATTCTCCTGAAGCTGCAAGTTGCTCTCATGCTGTAAAACCATTTTGTGGTTGCATCACAGCTCCAGTTGTAAATTACAAAATGGGCTGCCTTAGGTTTGCTAGATTTTAATCTTTAATCTGGGACAGTCCCAGATGGATAAGTTAAGCACGGGTAGCAAACATGATATGTTGGACCTCCTGCACATGTGAGATGAATCTGGGTGCAGTTAGTTTGCAGACATCAGGCTGCCTGAGCTGCCAAGTGTCTGGAAAAATGGGCAATTACTACAAAAATATGTGAAAAGTGGTTTAATGTACGAGCGTGCATGGAGTGTAGGATCTCTGTGAATAATCACAGAATCATTTGAGTTGGAAGGGACCCCATCTGGTCTGACTCCCTTGCAGTGAACAGGGACACCTACAGCTCCATCAGGAGCTCAGAGCCCCTCCAGCCTGACCTTGGCTGCCTCCAGGGACGGGGCATCCATCGCCTCTCTGAGTAACCTGTGCCAGTGCCTCACACCACTCTCAGGTCTCCCCATAGCCTTCCCTTCTCCAGGCTGCACAGCCCCAGCTCTCTCAGCCTGTCCTCGCAGGGAGGTGTTCCATCCCTTGGGTCATTTTTGTGGCCCTTCTCTGGATGCAGTCCAACAGGTCTATGTCTCTTCTGCACTGAGGACTCCTGATCTGGACGCAGTGCTCCAGGCCACAAAACTTTCGAAGACAGTATTTACAGGAGAGTAAGCCCTCTCTGTTGGAAAAAATGAATCACTGATCAGTGTAAGGAAGTTGTTGGTACAGGTATTTTATTTTAACAATGATTCTTGCAAGAATGATTCCTATGACTCTAGGCATATTCTCTGGGGAAGCTTCTTGTAAGTAATCGCTGCTTCTTGCATTTTAAACAAGTACTTAAAGCACTGTAACTTACAATGTGTACTGTTTTCAGTCTTTTTTCAGAAGATAGATCCCAGTTTGGAATATCTTCCCAGATCTTCGCTTTAGCAGTAAGATGTACTGATACAAGATGTGTCCAGACTTCTTGTTCCTTTCCTGTTGTTTTTTCTTCTTTTTCGTGAGTGTGTCTTTTTTTTTTTAGCACCCACTTTGAACACCTGTGAAGAAAGTAGCTAACAGAAAGTGGGAGGAGAGGGGTCTGTCTGCACTTGCAAACCAAACAACTGACGAGTCAAAAGATACAGAAGTTGTTTCAGGATTCATCTGCTGTGTAATAACTGAAGAGACAGCCTCCAGTTCACTCACTTCCTTGGGAGCTGTCAATGAAAGCAGTATCTTATTTTACAGTACCAGCTAAGAAAGGGAACTTGTCAGACAAAGACAATTTACAGCCCATTTATTTTCAGCCTTCTCCTAATTCCATTTATTTGAAGTAAAACCCATCTTCCTGACAGACCAGCCTCTTATTTCCCTTAATCCTGCAGCAAAGTGATAATCTGTTATTTGTGACCTCATAGGCTGTTGCTACGGAGAATGTCGTCACATCACAGGGCCTGTACTGTGACTTCACTGCTTCACTTGGAAGGAGCCGTCCAGGTCCCTGTGCTCGTGTATTTTTGGTGTTCTGTTAGCACTTCTGGCAAATTGTCTGGCCAACACATGCACATCATACCTGTCTGCATAGGTAGAGGCTGTGTGTCAGGGGCAAATTTGTGGTCATTATTGTTGGCAAAGTTGTTCCTACCCTTGAAAGGTCTTATGTTATCAGCAGGAAGATATCACTGGGAAGTTAGACAAAGCTTTCTCATCCTAGATCTCTAAAGGCACCAGGAGGAAATCACACTGAATAGTGGAATTATTTTGACTAAAACCAAGAATTCCTTGTTACTATCCCTCTTCTTCATCTGAAGAATATAACTTTGTAAAACCAAAGCATTTCTTGGAAACACCAGTGACACTAAAATTTCCACTGAGAGAAGTTTCTGAGGTACAAAATGAAATACGTATTAGTAAAACGTTTGTGCCACTAAGTAGACTCTTAGGGTCTTAACTATTAAATTAAAATATGAAGGAGATGCATAACTTATTAGGCCTGAGACTTTCAGATATTACTAAGTAACTTGCACGCATGGATTCTGTTCACGTTCAAGTCTGAGCTTTATTGCCAGATTGCAGGAACAAGTGCCTAAAATTAGGCTCCTCCTTGACTATCTTTATTTTCAGAAGTACCGAGAGTACAGCAGCACTCAATGGAGATAAAGGGAAGTGCAAACCTACATTGGTTTTGAAACACAAGCTGTGACTATTAGAAACAACATATGGCAATAGGAACCAAACTTGGCTCTTTTATTATCTCTGCCTTTGACCATAACAGGAAGTTTTTAGAGAAATAGAATTTGTAACTTTAAATCTCTGTGGTTTTCTGTCTTCAAGAGTGAAGTTACCAGAACCCAGGGAAAAAGTATTAAAAGAAAAGAGTAATTCCTTTAAATGCCTACTTCTTGGATGCATTGGGAGGGGTATTACTGAACAAAATGAAGACGCATTTCCATCTCTATTAAAATCTGTATTCTGTTTTGACTGTTAATTACAATTGATTTCATTTTTTTGTTTTTGTTCTTTTTTTAATGTCTGATATGAAAGTTCCTGCAGAGGAGTTTAGCAGGATTATATGCATACAACTGCAACCATTGGGGTAATATTTGGAAGGTGTTTAAACTAAGTCAGGTTTAAAAATGGCTCTTATTCCAGAGTAAGTGTGGATTTCCATGGATATAATTACGTGGTGGTAATTCTGGCGGTCAATTAATTCTTTCAGATGTAAGCTTTGTGGTCCATTTCCATCTTATCCTATATCCAGAGATTCCCCATATTGGGGTCAGGGAGTGTACCAAACCAGATGCTGTATATTAAAGCTGCAGTGCAACATCTCAATTAAATGTAGTAGCTCAATTAAAATACAATACCACAAGTTAAGCAAAATCCTCCTGCAGAGGTTTGGCAGGCCACACATGGCACACATTATGCATTTTGGGAAGCCATGCATTTTCAAGGCCTGGTGGATTACACCTTCTTTCTAGAAACTACTTGTGCGTGTGTGTTTTGAAGAGTTTCTCATAAAGCAGCAGTAAACTTCTGAAGACAGTATTGGTGATGACATGTTCAACTGCTTTCATATGTTTTGGTTCAGACTGCCCAAACTGCTTGCTCCCTCAGTGGAGTGGTACTGCATATGTACCTTATTAGCATGCACACTAATGTACTCTCTGTTTTCTCCATTGCCCCCTTAAACTCCCATCCTTCCACTGGCCTTGCTCCTGCATTATAAAAGCTTAGAAGCAACCCATTGAAGAACGAGCTGAATGCTTCTTTTTAGGAAATTTACAAGCTCCAAAGAGTGACAGAGCCCATCTTCAGACACTGGAGGTTGCACAAGCTTTGGAGGATGCTGCAGCACTGGCAATTGGGTTTCAGCTCTAGGCTGACAGCAAGATGTGTTCGTTCTCTCAGGCTTTTAATTGGGGCTGGGAACGGAGGCTTTCATTGAGTCCTTTGTAGCGCAGGGTGAAGGTCAGCCTGGAAGACAAAACAAAGGCGAGTGCCTGGTGGATGCAGAGCACATGCAGATTGGCCTGCAGAAAACAACTGTCCCTTTGTTCACTTCTCTCTTCACCAAAACACACAGCCGTTCCCACTTTGCTTATTCCAACAATCCTGTAGACCCTTGGATTTTCCCAGCCTTCGTACAGCTGGGAAGTTTATTTCTCACCATTTGGTTGTTATTCCTGCTTCCGTTCAGCCCCGCTAAGCATTTGGATTCTTTTAGCAAGTCTTCTTTCATCATTAGCATCACATCTGCTGCATCGCCTGCTTTAGGAGTCAAACAATATTCATCTCTTTCCTTGCATTTCCTTTTAACCTTTCTTGTGTTTTTCTTTATGTCTGTTGTTTCTTGTTTTGCCCTGCAATCTGCCACCGGTCATATTTCAACCTTCACAGCGTAGGCTTTTCTTTAAGCGGGCTGTACATTAGCTCTAAGGCTAACATTTCTAGGTACCAAACAAAAGAAACAGCACAGATTTCAAAACCTTCGTTTAAGGCTGTGTTCAGCCCTGGTAAGTGAGGGCTGGTTAGTGTGGCATGCTCTCTTACCATGCCATGAAATGTACACATCCAGAGCTTGGATTTACACATTCCCTGTATTTTAATCTAAGAATTTCATGTGGACATTTACCAAACTTGTTCAAGAAATTATACATCTTTCTTTTGGTAGTCTTTTGGTTTAGTTCATTTGAGACCATCAGCAGCTCCTGAGGTTACCTCAAGAGCCCAGTCTTACATCCTACTTTAGTCTTCTCTCTACTGGATAAGAGGGCAAACACACAACTATTTTTATGTGCTTTCGTCTTTCAGAAAACTGGGTCATAGCAACACTTGAGGAGCACAAGGATGCCCTGTCCCTGGAGACTTTCAAGGCCAGGCTGGATCAGGCTCTGTGCAACTTGGTCTGGCTGAAGATGTTCCTGTTCATGGCAGGGAAGGTGGACTAGATGGCCTTTAGAGATCCCTTCCAACTCTAAGGATTCTATGATTGTTGAGCCCTGTTTAGAGTACAGGGGAGAGAAAAGAGGAACATCCAGTTCTCATTCGAGGAAAGGGTTAACTGCACTATGTGCAGCGAGTGCTTAATTTGTAATAGTTGCATTAGAAATCTGAAGGGTGAGCTGTGTGGTCACAGTTGCTCAGGTTCGTTAAGATGGCTCACGAGGGCCTCAGGAGGGCCTGGCAGCAGCTGAGTGAAACAGCTGAGCCATTTGGCAAAGCAGTGACGTCAGCAATATTGTGGCAGGCAATGCGGCGACGTGGGAGGACGTCATGCTGTCATACCTTCGGTTCTGCCACTTGAGGAGCGTGGTCTGCATGTTGCTGGCATCAGGTTGGTGGAACTGGTGGATGAGTGATGATAATTCAAAGTGTAGACATACGAGTGTGTGAATTAGGAGATACAATATGAAGTTGCACAAGAGATAGTTGTCTGAGAAGTTGATAATTCTGTCCATGTTTGAAATAACCTGCTCAATTTATGTCTCATGGACAGGGAAATTTTCAGATTCTTGAAATTGTGCTTAAAAACAGCAGCAACAACAACAAAGTAGCATGCAGGAAGGTGTTACTCTTGTAATAGCACTGAAACTACTGAAGGCTTTGGTTTACTGTAATACAGTGAGCATTCAATAAAATTAAGCAAAATCCATGTGAAATGGACAGGAGGAAATGCATTCAATCTAGTAAGCTGTTTAACTGGGGGGACCTCTGGTTCCAGATGTGTCATTTATTTAGGGGAGATAGGCTTTGGTTTCTGCATTTGCTGATAGTTACACTAGTTGGAAATGACCCAGTAAACTCTAAACTGCTAAGTCTTTGGAGTGTCTAACCTTTTCTTTTTAAAACCACTTTGACACTAATATAATTGATTCCATCCCTGGCCTTTTCATCAGTTCTCTCCTAGCCAGGAAAAACTGGGCTGTTAAAGGCTGCTGCAGTACCATGGGACTTACTTCAGTATTACAGACTCTAACCTGAAGTTATCTGCCAGTCATCATTATTTGTTTGCAAAGCTGTAACCACCTCAGTATCATCTCTGGGATGAAAATCCTGCCACAGTTACAGCAATCAATACAACTAAGAGGAGGTGCACCGTGCAGTTGGCTTGTGTTGCTCATCATCCTTTCACCTTCCAAGAATTTCAGCTGCTGTCTTGCTGTGTGTGTGCTGCAGCATTCCCAGCCACACTGACACTGTGCTGGCTACGCTGAAGTCGATAGGGAGGAGCGAGGGGCTAATGCAGCTGCTGACTGTTGTGCTCCAACAGCCATGTTCTGCACTGGCAGGGGTGTTGGCAAAGGGATCTCCTATGAGATTCCTACCCTGAAAGAAATCATCGAGGTTTATCACTGTTGGTTTTCTCTTCTTTTGTTTCTCATGTGCTCGTGCTGTCTTGCATAACGTCAGGTCCTTTTCAGTGCTTCTGTCTTTCCTTGCATTTAAACTATGCACTGCCAGAAAATAGGCAGGCTTTATCTATCTATCTGTCCATCTGTCTATCCACCCGTCTATCTATCCGTCTATTTATTTTTAGGTTAGTATCACTGTAGCTTTAGTATTAATTCGAAGAATTAATATCTTGGGTGGAGTTCTGTGGGTTGTTCTGTTTCTCCTGTAAAGGCCGATGGGCTCATTCAGACACTGTTTACTGGGTAGTAACAAGGGTTACTTAGCAAGTCACTTAGCAAGTGTTGCGTTGGGTCCTGGTTTTAACCTGGGTAGTCAAGGTGTGTAGTGTCACTCGTTTTTCATTTTAGTTTCTGTGACTCTTTAGCAAATTAGAAGACCTGCTTCTTAAAGCCAGGAAAATGAGGTCTGAAGAAGGGAAGATATGCTCTCTGAACATCCATTGGACTGTAAGCAGCGGGGAGGAAGGGGCGAAGGAGTACGCTCATGGACAACGTTAGCACAAAACCAGATGGGCATTACTTGCTGGGATACTGCTGAATTTAATATCCTGATTGAGTTCCCTCTTGTGCTTTACGAAATGCTTTCTGAAACAACCAGCAGAATTGTGCAGGTAAGCCAAGGGTTGCTTCTTGGCATACCACCAGCATGTCACTCTTAGCAGGGCATTGATATTCCCAAATCTTCAGTATGAGGAGATTTCCTAAAGAAACACAAGCATGCATGTGCGTCTTTCTGGTGTCCTTTGGTCCTGGTTCTTCTGGAGGCACACCATTAGTGGGCCATTTTCCCCAGGCTGCTCAGTGAGGCCGCTTCTGGTGGAAGCGGTGGTTGTGGCAGATGGACTGTGATGGGTAGCCATGGCCTCCTCATCTGCAGGCTCCAGCAGCTGAGTGCTGATGGGCAATGGTTGGCCTTCTACCTTCGGCATCCCCTGAAGCTGCTCCTGTTTTTTCCTGCAGTAAGCGTGTGCTGCAGTTTGCTTTTAAGCCCACAGAAGTGTTTTGTGTTGAAATGAGTTTTGTTGCAGTGCAGTGGGTGTGGGCTCAGCAGACAAGCAAGCTGAGTTTCCATGGGATGATCCTGGGAGATCCAAACGTCAGGAGCGCCAGGTTGGATTCATTGGAAGCTTTGTGGCTGATCCTGCAGCCCTGGGGAAGGCAAAGCTCCTGTGAAGTTGAAGGAAGGTTTCCTGGAATGAA
>PPHD01018474.1:0-14534 GCA_002909625.1 Bambusicola thoracicus
TGTGACTTCTGAGGTTTGCTGGATTAACGCCTTCATGCCCTTACCGTGATGCAGATGCCAGTGTCACTGCATGCTCCCTCTCTTTTTTGAGTAGAGAGATGGGGAATCAGTATCCATCCAGACCTGCTAGGGAGGAAGTTCTAAGGCAGCAGTGTTACACAAACTCGTTTGACTTTCTTGACCACGGGTTGTTCTGTGAACACAGCAGCCTTGTCTGCCCCTGCTCGGGAATGTGGGTTTGGGCTGCCCTAGGCTGGGCACCTGACTTACCACCTGCCCTACAGGCTTCTCCTGCAGACATGGACTCTTTCTCAGTTTCCTTTTCCCACTGCTCCCAGCGTTTCATTTTAGCGCTAGCATCAAACCGCATTCTTCTTACTCCATGAAAAACTATGGCTGGTTTGAATAAAATCTGGTATTTGTGCTTCTGGAGAAGAAGTGTTCTGCAAATATTTAGTTTTATTTTTTTCCCGATTCGCGACCCAACAAACTCTGCATTGAGTTTAGGGCTTCAAATACAAATCTGACAGTGCTCAGTGTGGTCCCCAGTCAAATGCAATTTCTGCTTCTGGCTGCAAAGTGAAAATTCAGCATAGCCTCCACTTGAACCTATAAATCACCACTGGCTTAGAGAGGAGGTTTATGGACCATGCAGTCCATGTGGTTCTTGAGACAGATAAATGTCTAATTTTACAACATTCCAAGCAAGATGAGGTTCATCTGTTATGCTTATGAACCTCTTACAGAAAGCAGTAACACAAAGTCCCGAACTGGAGAAAGCTGTTGCTGAAGGAATGGCCTCGTGCCAGTTTGCACCATCTGAGACTGGCTCTGTCCAGTATATATAACAGCAATTATAGTGCAGGGTGCGCTGTACATCTGACAAACCGAGCTGCAGCATAATCAATAAACTTAATTACCTATCACAGCCTGCCCACGTAGTACACAATTTTAATTCAATTATAACTTCCAAAACTTGATACATAGCCGAGCAGATATATTTATCACTGAGGTCTAAATCAGCTGTGCGTGTCAAGGCTGACACTTAAAAATGAAGACGTTTATAGTTTCTGGAGCCCAAAGAAACCCACATAAAAAGCACATTCTTTTCTTCTCAGAATAACTAAAAATGATTTGTCACTGATGGAGGAGTCAATACCCAGAAAACGAGCCCAGAACCACAGTAAGTAGCACACTGCCTGCCCGGAGCCCTGGCAGCACACAGATCGACTCAGGCGAATGGCAGTGGGGAATGGCAGAGCCACCCCTGCTGGAGTAGCCACCAGGCCACCCAACCTGTGCTGCCCAGCCTCTGGGATGCAGTGAGTCAGGGAGATGGCTCCTTGCCCAGCAGGGCCCCAAAAGATCCCAGCCTGCCTAGCGCAATGTTACCAAATACAAACCTTCATCACAGCTGTCCCCAACACAAAAACTTTCCGCGTGTCCTCACCTGTCAGTTTCTGTTTCGTTTGTAGGGATCTCTTTCATCCACACTGCTGCCCCTGCAGGTAAGCAAGTTCCAACAACTGCCCCAGTTTTCAAAGTTCACGTCGCTCTTCCTGTGAGGTGTGACTTCGGCTGTCCCTTCTCTTTTATCTCCCTTTCTCTCACTGACATCAGGAACAGCTTTTCCCATCTCCTGCATGACTTGGGATGTGGGCGGTGGGGGGGTTAGGTGCTCTTGCTCTGAATATGTCTTTCTGTGACAAATACACAGGGATGTTATACCCCGAGGAATATGAGATGACGAGCTGGCAATGAGCATAAAGCTAATAGCAGAAAAATTAATCAGGAACAACAGCCAGGGGACTCACCACAGACCTTAAAACCAATGGGGCATCCTGGTCACTGAGGCAAGTCCTTTGCTATTATAAGCACCATGTCCCATAATCATATTCACAAATGTATTCATGGCCTGTTCATATCCTTTTGTTCTTGTGCGAGCGCTGTCCCTCAGCATAACAGCTGTTTTCCTTCCCTGGTGTCTACCCCCAATATGTTTATAGGCAGCAATCAGACCCTTTGTTTTGCTAGCTTTAACAAGGCAAGCTCCTCCTCCTTCTTCTGCATGAGGCTGCCCATTCCCCCTAGCATCTCCCTGGGCCCGTTCCAGCTGATTTTATCTTTTGTGATGTGGAATACCAGGTTGGCGCAGAGAGCCGAGGTCTTATTGGTGCCTTCCACATCAGCATGGCTCTTCGCCATTCTGTTGAGTGAAATACCTGAACTCTGAATTGTTTTGACAATTTTTTTGCAACTGTGCTGTGTTGTTACCATTACTGTTAAGTCAGGTTTGATAGAAATCAGCCCATGCCATGCTTCTGGACACTTTTCATCCCAAACCCTGCACAGGTCCTTCTAGATGCCCTTTGTCTGAGCAAGTCTCACAGGAATGGGCCTGTGCCCAAATTAAAAATGTCACCTTACTTCCCTCCTCACCCTTAAGCAATGTTTATTTTAAAATCCATGTGGTCTCCCCAGTCTGGAAGAGAACTTCCCTTGCTGGTCCTGGTTGTGTTTATCTAGTGCCTGTGACTGCAATAGTGTATCTCTGGGAGTCTGCAGCCATTATGGAAGGAGCTGTGGTCACTCACAGCAGTGGCAATCCTGCACGGCCTCTCCAACCTGCTCTTCTTCACTCCTGCCATCCTACAACAAAGCTGTTCTTGGGCCAGGTCATATTCCCATTAGCTCACTGGAGCCCACGCAGACCTGATCCTTCAGCTCTCCCTGAGAAGTGCCAGTTCTACACTGGACAGGAATATCTCATTTTTTCCCACTCTCACGCCAGCTCTGGTTGTGTTGAACAGCAAGTGGAGATTCCCAGCAGCCATTTTAGCTGGAGGCCTTCAGGCAGTGATTTTGAGGAAGAGGAGTGCCAGGAGCTGGAACAGCCTAAGAGCCCCTCAGTAAATGAAGCTGAGAGAGGCTCATTCCCTAAAACTGTTGTATCTACGGTAGAGTTGCCAAGCACCTGGCCTGTTGGCTCACTGTGTCAGGACAGTTCATGTGTTTTTATAAATTGACCTTATCTTCATTAAGGAAAAAGACCATACTCCTGCTATGTACCAGCTGTGGCTGAGGACATGAAGACAGTCTGCAGAATTAAAACAAGCCACTGGGGCAAGATGTGATTTTTTTCCTTCTCATTCTGTTAATTTTGACACGTAAACAGGCACGAAAGCTACAGATTGTGTTGGCTTCAGCAGGGCTTTACCTCAGCAGTACTGCACATATTGGCTGATGTCAATGAGCAGCGTATCTCTCATTCCCTTACAAATCTTCTGCTTCTGCAGAATCTAAGCAGCTATTAAGAAAAAGAGAGAGAGAGAGAGAGAGAGGGAAAAAGAAAAAAGAAAAAAAAAAAAAAAAAAAGGAGAGAGTTTCCAGGCTTCCTGATTACAAATTAACCCCCAAATGTGAGCAGAGCGCAGCCAATGCTGTGCAGGCTCCTACCGCTCCTGGCAGCCTGAAACAACGGCTCTGAGATGTGTGAAATCTGAAGCCCTTCTGAGTATGACAGCAGTGCTAACATGCGTACTCAGCAACAGACCCAGGCCTGACAGCATTGCAATTCTGTGTCACTGGGAGAAGTGTGAGTCAAACATGAGCCAGAGGACAGAGAAGGCACAAGGAGATGCCACAGAGAAGGGAGCACAAAGGGAGGAAAGACAGAGTGCAGCAAAGGTGGAGAGATGTGAGAGCAGCAATAAGAGGACAGAAATGAAGGATGGAGATTGTGGAACTATAGAATCACAGATATCCTGAGTTGGAAGGAACCCACAAGGATCCCTGAGTCCAACTCCTGGCTCCACACAGCACCAGCTAAAATACAATGCTTCTTGGATTCCATCAGCTTGGGGCCATGATCACTGCCCCGGGGAGCCTGTTCCAGTGCCCTCCAGGGGTGGTAAGCTTAGGAAGTATGGGATAGATGAATAGACGTTGGGTGGATTGAGAGCAGGCTGAATGGCAGAGCTCAGAGTGTTACGATCAGCAATGCAGAGTCTAGTGGGAGTCGTGTAACTGGCAGTATTCCATAGGGGTTAATGCTGGGTTCAGTCGTGTTCAACATTTTCATCAGTGACCTGGATGAAGGGACAGAGTACACCCTCAGCAAATCTGCCGATGATGTGAAGCTGACGCACCAGAAGGCTGTGCTGCCGTTCAGAGACCTGGACAGGCTGGAGAACTGGGCAGAGAGGAACCCGATGAGGTTCATCAAGGGGGAGGAATAACCACACACAGCAGTAGAGGTTAGGAAATGACCTGCAGGAAAGGAGCTTTGTGGAAAGGGACCTGGGTGTTATGGTGGACAACAGTTTGCCCACGAGTCAGCAGTGTGCCCCTGTGGCCAAGAAGGTCAATGGTATCCTGGGGTGTGTTAAAAAGAGCATGGCCAGCAGCTCGAGGGAGGTGATCCTCCCCCTCTACTCTGCCATGATGGGGCCACATCTGAAGTACCGTGACCAGTTCTGGGCTCCACAGTTCAAGAAAGACGGAAATTCTCGAGAGAGTCCAACAGAGGGCCGCAAAGATGATAAAGGGCCTGGAGCAACTCCTCTATGAGGAAAGACTGAGACACCTGGGACTGTTCAGCCTGGAAAAGACTGAGAGGGGATCTTGTCACTGCATCTAAATATCTAAAGGACAGGAGTCAAATGGTGGGGCCAAACTCTTTCTTGGTGGTGCCCAGCGGCAGAAAGTGGCAATGGGCATGCACTGGAATAGAGGAAGTTCCACGTGAACATGGAGAGAAACTTCCTTACTTTGAGGGTGAGAGAGCATCAGAACAGGCGGCCCAGAGAGGGTGTGGAGTCTCCTTCTCTGGAGACTATTCAAAATCTGCCTGTAATTACAGTGGATGAGCAATGAATGTTCAGTTTTTATATTTTCTCTCCTGAAAATCTATTCTGATTTTCAAATGATAGACCAGCACTCTACTGATTACAGGATTATGTGACTAACTTCCAGCAGAAAAGGAGAAATCTGTCTTTTATTTTTTTATGCCTGAGATGGAAGCAAAGTCATCAGCACTGAAGATTTGGCACCAAGACTCTAGTTTATTTTCAGCCGAAAATTGAGAATTCTGGGCAAACTCAGCACAGTCCATCACATTCAGATCTTTTCATGTGAGACTTAGCAAGACTCGTGGCACTGACGGAATAAAGGAGAATGCAGGGATTATTAATGCCAGCAGTATTATGTAGTGCTTGGTACCTACCTTCCAGGAATAGTAGGAAACATTGCTGACACATAGTACAGTTTTATTTATTTTTCACTACTCAGTCTGTTTCCAAATTACACAAATCCCACTTGCTAAGGCTGAGATGCGAGGCAGGATGATATGGGGAGCGAAGGGGGAGGAATCTGCTTGCATGCAGATATTCTGCGTAGGACATGCCTCACTGTGATGTCCTGTGTGAGTCTGTCCCAGGGAGGAGTAGCATCTGCTGCTTCACTTGACATGTCTGCATTCTGCTCAGAGGGACATGCATCATTTGGAAATGCCCTGGAGGTCCTGAGGTCAGTCTTAGCCCTGAACCCATGTAGCCACTGCCCACTCACCCAGTTTTCCTCTTGTTTTTCCATATAAATACTCCTAGCAGCATTTTGAATACCATGGGGCTAAACATGATGATGTTGGGAACACACACGGTGATCAGATGGCAAAAACAACTCCTGAGTCTTCTGTAGGTTCATGTACGGAAGTTAGGGTCAGACACACAACTACAGCCAGAGAAGTCCCTGCTCCTGGGAGCCCGTAGAGTGCCATAGCCCCAAGGTTATGGGCTGACGGTGGGAAGGCAAGGCAAGGGCTGAGAGGACAGAGCAGAAGGGGGAGCTGTCAGCCTTCCCACTCCTTCTTATGAATCCATGCTGAATATTCAATTTCTTCACCAGCCTGGTGTGGTGATCAGAGTTTGCGCAATTCCTGGAGAACTCAGTGTTCCAGGTAAGTGCTATTATTAGGTGTCCTGCAAGCAGAGGAGCAGAACAAGCAAGCATTCAGCTTTGTAACCTGCGGGTACTGAATTTGAAAAGCCAGTAAGAACAGAAAAGCAGACACCTCAGGAAATGAGAAGGACTGGAAGAGGGAGATGCTCCTTCTCCATACACAGAAGCTGCCATAACAAAGTCGTGCATATGGAGTGGGCAGATATGCAGGGCAGAAGCAAGGTTTGAGCTTTGGCTTAAGACATTTGCCTTTTGGATCTGCAGTGAGTAGCCTCGCAGAAAGAGAAAAGCTGCACGATGCCACAGAGCTGGTTCTTTTCCACCTGGGGGAAGAGCTGTACCTTGAAAATCTGAAATAGTGCTAGGGCTGCAGTGAGGAGCAGAGAGTAATTTAACTGTTTCTTGTAACACAGGATTGGGGTTTCCCGTGAAACAGGCGGGTTTTTATCTACCACCCACTGCACATCTCATGCAGAGCATCACTAACAGGGGAT
Organism: Bambusicola thoracicus; assembly: GCA_002909625.1. NCBI lineage: Eukaryota > Metazoa > Chordata > Aves > Galliformes > Phasianidae > Bambusicola > Bambusicola thoracicus. The sequence goes on from PPHD01018474.1 coordinate 6,453, forward strand.
CTCCTTGCCATAGGAACTGGTGGAGGCCAAGTGTGTTAATGGGTTCAAAATCAGATCAGTTACATTCACAATTCAGATTCGGATTCTGAGGTGGATATCAAATGTAACAATCCGCTGTGATCTGCTGTGGAAGTCAACAAAGCTTGGTGCCGGAGGAGCACAGCCCAGTGAGTAAACTGCAGATGGGGGTAGCCCAAAAAGGAACTGGAGAAATTAAAGAAGCAATGCCCTCCCCCTTGCCCCAAGCCTTCCAGCTGCTTCTGCCTGCTCAGCTGCTGCCTGACAGCAGGCAGTGAGGTCTGTGGAAGCCGGGGAGAGGGAGGGGAAGCTCCCCTGTTCCCAGCACCCAGCACTGCCCAAACAGCCTAGCCTGGCTGTGGGGGAGCCCCAAAGGGATGCTGTAGTAGCGCAGAATAGAGCATAAAAACACCTTGCCCATTTGCAGCCCCCAGCTGCCGTACTGTTCTGTCCTCAGGCTTGGAACTGGACTCACACAGAGACAGAGCAGAGTCCTCAGTGGCAAAAGCAGGGATGCCCATCTTTGTGCTCTGCTGAAGCTTCCTCAGGGACTGACTGAGCCTAATGGCAGAGAACAATAATTACTATTGCTTAATCAGGACTGTTTGAGGATAAATTCTATTTAATGAGGATCCGCTTTACATGCATAAGATAATTAACAGATGTTTAAATGGGAAAAGAGGTGTGAGATTCTCGGCGATGCTCTCTGGAGAGATGGCACGAAGTTAAGTCCAACATGGATTTGGCCAAGTGTTTCTAACAGGCAGAAGTGCCCAGAAGGAGGAAAAAATGAATCCTCCCACACTTCCTGCTCCCACACCTTCCGAGGACGGTGCAGGGTATGCATGTATGCACACAACACGTGTGAGCAGCCAGACCTAAACAGAGCCTGAGCTCCACAGGAGTCCCTGTGCACCCTGTAAACCCATAGCCTGCCATTTGCACACCCCGGGGATCACCATATGAATGATGAGTGAACAGCTGTGATTTGAGGGGTTATCTCACTCTATAGGACAAGTGGAGGGAAACAAAGAGGAGCCACTTTCAGCTTCTTTATACTCTCAGTACCTCATGCACCATGGTGTCTCCCCTCCTTTCCCTTGTCCTTCCTCACTGATGCCAGCAGCTGTAGCTGCTGAAAGATAGAAAATGTTTCAGGGAGGAGCAGTGGCTCATGTGATAAATACTTAAACAAAAATGTCACGTTCAGACTCTGCTCACCCCTGGAGCCCTCTCCTCCCCTCCTGGCACTGCCCTCCTGAGTGCTGCATGTCTCCACAGGCTCTGTATTAGGTCTGCAAAAATAGCCATGTGGGAATGAGGAAGGGCTCAGATGACTTTAATTCCTCTCAGCTCACCCTCCTCAGCAATCCCCAAGGCGTTCACTCTCCAGCAGCACATACCTTCGGAGGGCAGCTCACACCGGCTACCGGTAACACTGGTGGCGAGGGAAAGGATGGAGACTTCTGGAAGTGGCTGCTCTTCTGCCAGCCTAACCAGAATGACCTGCTCAGGTGTGTCAGCCAGAGAGATGCATCTCACCTAACTTTAAATGCCTGTCTCATAATGCTAACACTCCAGACTCTCTTTATAGTCAACGCAGAAAGAGCCACTTCTACATGTGACTCGCGGGATCTCTTTTAGGCATATTTCTTAGGATGAGATGTGCTTACACATCAGAAGTGCCTATTTCTCTTCACTGCCAATAAAGGAGCCAGTATGACTAGCTCAGCTGTCGACGTGTGCGCTGCAGGAATCTAAATTTGGGCAGAATAATCCTGTTTCCAACTTTCCAACTGCTCCAGTTAGGTAACTTGAGTTCCACTGTGGGTATGTGCTAAATATCTGAATATGTGCTATTTTTTAATTCACCTCTGCAAGGCAAGCACATCAGTAGGGCTATCCACAGGAAGAGAAAACACAGTGCATCACTAAAACCAGAAGATATCTAAATGCCATACCTTTTTCTAGCATTGATTACCATGTGAGCTATGGTGGATTGCTTAATCCTTCTGCATTTTAAATTTTACCATTATTTGATTGTCAAATGTTAGCTTACATTTTAATTCATGAATGTACAATGCTTTTGAGCACTTGGCTGCTCTGCTTCCTCTTCATAATATTTTTAAACAAACACACCGTTTTGTGTTCAGATTCCTTATGTTATGAGAGCTTCTGCCCTTCCTCTGGGAACTGCTGTGCATTTCTTTCATAAATCTGGACCCTCGAGTCTGAAGAATTATGCCAGTCTTCCATATCAGAGCAGCGCTCCTCCACATTTGCTGGCTGCAGGAAAACCATTTCTCATTTTCTCTCCCTTCTAATTTTCTTAGTTCTGCTGATTTTCTCAAATTCTTTGCTGATGTGTAGGGCAGTATGTTCTGTTCCAGAAGAAGACTTGGGAACAAATGCCTGCCAGAGAAAAGGCTTTTATAATCTATTGTGTGTGTGTGTGCCATTGTGCTGGTGGGTAGTTTGACACCTATTTCTGCTTGGCTCACAGCCCCTTATGGGAAAAGGAGACTTTGGATACTTGTGAGGGAACTACTGGGGGCAACCATTGCTTTCAAGGATGTGAACGTTCACCCCTTTTCCCATATGGCAGAAATGTGACAGGGGATTTCTTGTTAGAGCTAAATGCTGGTTTAAAAAATCAATGGGATGAGGCTTAAAATCCACCAGAATAAGTGCTGTGTGGGGCGGGTTGTCACTGTACACAGATTATTCTGCTAATAAATCTGAAGTGGGACGAACCATGTTGCAAGCACCAACAGGATGCTCCCCACCTCCGAGCACACGAGAGGGTCCTCAGGGAGCTCCCAGCTCATGCTGCAGCCCAGGGAGCAACAAGGAGATGGTGCTGGGGAGTCCTGCCAAGGTCACAGCTGGAAGGGTGGGGAGCCTTCAAAGAGCTCGCAGCTATGTTTGAAATGAACAGGAGTATTTTTCTCAAGAACACATAAAAGAGAGCCACAAACATGGAGAAAGTGTAGAACATGCACCCACAAAGACTAAATTTAAAAGATGTGCTTAGCAGGGAACACATGCATAGCATATGGATGCAGCTGACGGAAGAGCTGTTGGACTCCAGTCAAGATACCACTCACACAGCAGATGAACCGTCATAAATTTAAGCTACACATGTCACATCCTTACTGCTAAGGTTCCCTTTAGTCATGTGTGAACGTGGTTTAGCTGTCGGCTCGTGGCTCGCCAGCTAGCTCAGTCACTCTCTGAGCGCATAAGCGTGGTGGGCAGGATGCATAACGCAGAGAGATCCCCAGCTGCTCCTCGCCTTCCACAAGCTCTGGGCTCCCAGGCTATCTGCAGCCCCTACCTTGGCATTTGCTGGTCCTGGTGCTGCCTAATGGCTGTCACATGCTGTCCTCTGGCTTTTCAGCTGCTCCCTGACTGACAGGCCATCTTCTTGAACACTTGCTCTGATACATTTTCTCACATTAAGTGAAGCTCCTTGAGCTGATTAAAAGCCTTCCAAGGTTGTATCATTGCCAAGGCTTCTACACGCACATGCATGCAGCCTGAGACAATCATTCTGAACAAGGAGACAAATACTAAGATCTCTTCTCGATCTCTCCAATTATGATGTTATAGCTGTCTCTGTCCTCTGGCCAGTTTTTTCTATCAGTGAGCCAGTCCATGTCTCTGACGGATATATAAGAATGGTGAGCTATTATTCTTTGGCAATTACTTTCGTCTGTAACAGTCTTTTAATGTGAAATACAATATAGCGACAAAACTGTTAGAACAGGTAAACATTTACTGAGCAAAAATCAGACCTTCTTTCACTTCCATGCAGCAGTGCAGTTGTAGGATATTCCTAGCAGCTGTTTGCAAGGAATTAAGGGTTTCAGCTTTGCACCACCCTTTTGGAACCTAATTTTATAAGCAGCTGCCTACAGTCCATTAATTTGAACCCAAGATGCCCTCTGAGTTAGTCGAGTGCTAAAGAAAGCATTAGTTTCCATTCCAAAATGCGCTTTATCACACGTTCGTGCTGCCCTGTTTGCATATCTGTTTGACTCAAGGCGATAACAGCATGCTATTTAAATGTCAATTACATTTTGGTAATCCACGCAATATTATAACAGGAAAAGGAAGACTGAATGACCTTAAACCTTGTTAGAATCAGAAGATAAAAAAAAACAAAAAACCCATAACCACAGACTTTGGCACTCACTGGAAGGGCTTTTAGGAAAGCTTCACATATCTCTTGGTAGTGAAGCTTCTTAACATTGTGTCGAATACTCAAGTTCTGTGGAGGTATAAATCTGGAACTCAGTTTTCTACATCTTCAGATTCTTTTTTTTTCCTCTAATAAATATAAAAAGAATTAAAATTCACATATCATTTTTCTTTATTTAAAGTTAGGTTAAAGAATAATGATATTTGTCACTAATGCATCTATACTATGGCAGCAGACGGTGATACCATTCTGTGATGGCAGTTTCTTTCAGATTTGGGGCTGTATGGTAGAAACACAGATGTAGAGACATCTGTGATGTGATTTAGAGGACAACCTGCTGTTTCATGAGGCTATAAGTGGTGCAGGATTTGGAGGTTTCTTTGTTGGCAGGTTTTGCTGATGTTACCATTATTGACTTGTGGCAAAGATGTAATGCAGAGAAATGGTGTGAGAGGGAAAGTAAGCTGGAGTAGAAAACAGGAAAGAAAAATTACCATGGAGTCAAATCAAGACAGCAGTGGTTGTTTGTTTGTTTGTTTTTAATATGCTGAGCAGAGGTAAATATTAGTACCTCTCTGAACTTGGAGATTTTCCCCAACTCTAAAAGGTCTCATGGGGAAAAGGTGAATCTCTTAGCTTAGGAAAGGTAGGCTGATGGGCAGAATAGGCTGAAACCACTGCAATGAATGGCACAGTCAGTGTCATGGTTTATTAGTCTAAATAGAGATGGTGAAGATAAGAAAAGATCCTACGCTGAGAGGTGAGAAATTTTGACTGAACCGTGGGATGCACTTGAAGAGCAGTGAATTGTGGCCAGGGACAAGTCTGAAACACAACCAGAATGGTTAACATTTTAAATGAACTCCAGGGAGATAAAATTGCAGTAATGAAAGGCAACAAGAAAGAAAATGTTGATGACAAAGAAATTGAGTTTCTGGATAAGCATTACTGGGATGAAAAGGCAATAATCTACAGATGATACAAGAGGAATAAGTCAAAGGGCATCCATGGCATTGGAAAAAGGCAGGAAGAAGGCAGAGCTATGCACAAAGGAAAAGCAAGCCAGCAAAGCATGGCTGATATTTCTGAGCCCAAAGTAGACAAAGGGGTGCAAGCTTGGGATTGTAAGAGATGGGCCAGAAGAGCAGGTCATCGTTGGGCTCTTCTTGTAAAACACCTGGAGTACAAGGTGAGGACAACACAATGGAGGAAAGCAGCGAATCGGTAAAGAACTGTGTCATAAAACCCCCAAAGTGAACAACGCTTCAAGAGCAAAGCGGTAGAGAAGTTTGAAAAGCCAGACAGCAAAAGATGTAGTATACATGCTGAGACATTGTACTGCTCCATATCTAGCTAGTAACAAAGCTTATGCTTGCACTGTATTTATAGAAACCCTACACTTCAATAATTTTTACTTGATTCAAAATTAAATTGACCAAGATATGCCTATATAAGATTTATAATGTTCCCATCTGCTTGGAATTTTAGACTCATGAGCCCTTAAAAAGAGGAAAACATCTTGCATTAAATTTTCTGAGCAGTCAGAATGCTTCTCATTTTTTTCCTCTAGTTTAAATTTAAATATATGTTTCTAAATTTACATGTTCAAAAACTTCATATGAAACCTGTTTGGAATTTGGATGACTCTTTTTATCATGTTTCGCTTAATTGCAGCCACTTCTGGGATGGAGGCATCACCCCTGCAGCTATTGGATGTCGAAGGCCAAAAGAAAATAAAATTGCTTAAAACAAAACCGAAGCCACATTTCTACTCTGTGTTTGAGCTGCTGACGTTTTCTACATAACACCAAGAGATGTCAGAATACTGGCTGTTAAAGCAGTCTATGTTTGGAGCCTATTAAGTTGAATTCTGAGAGTGAAGGAAATGTGAAGACTTCTGGAGGGACTGACATATACCATTACTTGTTTTATTTCTATTCTATCGAGAAAAGAAAGAGAAAAAAAAAAAAAGATTTTTTTTCCTACTTTTTTGACCAAGATTTTCTCTTAAAATGTGACAGGACCTTGAGAGCTTACAATTTCACTCTTAATTTCTCTGTGTATTTGAAGCTCCTGCCCTTCTGGTGAAGAAGGGCTGAGAAAAGCTACCATCAGAGCTTCCTACTCTGATTACTGCCAGTAGCCATTGCTGACCTGTCTTCCTCTTTGACACCAGTAAATCTTTATTGCTCCACATTATGTTGCTAAAGAGATTCAGATCTGCTTTCCTCGTCAATAAGGATGTAGCTCCCCTGAGGTCTTTGGAGTTACACCAGGGTAAAGTTACATGGAAAGAGGAGAGGGCTCTGAGAGTATTGTTCAGGTCACTTTGATGTCACCTAAAACAGTCAGAATCATCTTGGTTTTGCTTCCTGAGCACTCAACTTGTCCTCCCATACAGTAGTAAATTTATGGAGGTAGTTGGATTCCCATGAGCTGAATTGTCCCTGGAACTCCTCAACATGCATAGGTGATCTGGCAGGACATCACTCTAGAGACCTCATTCCCCTCAGCCCTTTGCTCCAGCTCCTCACAGGCACCATTCACGTATAGCCTCCACAGCAATGAGTGTTCTGAGCTGAGCTGTGCTGAGCAATGTAGGTCTATCAGCTGCTTCCTTCAGTTGATCCCAGAGCCTTTTGTGTCTGCCAGTTTTGGATTATCACTAATATTGTTCATGACTTCAATGATAAATGGATGCATTTAAAGGCATTTGAACAACTGTCATGTGCGAGCACAAAATATTACAGAACAATTTCTTTTGTTCAGCAGTTGGCTAGAGGTTTTCTGCTGAAGCTCCCATGAAGATCAGCCTACGCTACTCTTAGTATCAGTGTTCCCCATTTCCCTGCATCTGCTTTCTCTCACGGCACAATTTTTCAATAGGACTGCTGTTACCAGCCTCAAAGACAGCTGGGGTGTGTACCAACCGGACTGGGGATGCTATAGGACCATGAAAATCCCTCATAAAGCCACTGAAAACTTAGACAAAGCAACTCAAGTGTACAGAGCTGTTTCAGACAACGCACATCCTGATCTGGAAGGCTGAATTCAAGCAGAAATAACCCAGGATGCTGGAATCCTTTGTATATGACAGTGTCACTGCCATGTGAAGTACTTTCCAATTATTTCCATTGAATTTATCTTTCCAGTGCTTCTTTTCAGGAGCTAAGTGAGCTTTTTACTTCAGTTTGGATCTGTGTTATGACTTGTAGTGATGAAGGATGCAGTGGGCAGGTGCTGCTGCTGCTGCTGCTGGGAACACTGTGCACCAGATGCACAGAGTACAATGCATATGCTTATATTTTCCAGCACTTTATCTTAACTCAGCCCCAAGATGACCAGAGTGCATTACAAATGGCTCACGCCTTAATGTAAGAGCCCTGGTACTCTGACTAACTAAACCAAGGTCACCATAAAATTCAGTGAAGCATATGTTTCTTCTGCGTGAAAACTAAGAGGCTGAATGTTTCTCAACCTAAGCAATAAAATATGACTCTTCCCAAGATCCCACAGTTACTACCCTGTAACTAAGATAGTCAGAAAGATAACAGAGCTTGTTCCCCTCTCAAACTGGAATTGAGCAGGAGGTAGCCCACCAATCTTGGGTCACTTGGGATGTTCACATGTAATGCAAATGAAGAATGAGACCTATCAATTTTCTGATTTTAACTCTTGTATGTTTGAAGGAAAAAGACCACCCTGAAAATATCAATGGCTATTCCTGAGGCAAACAGAGAGAAATATGTAAACCGCCCAACCAGCGCTGGAGAACTGGTTTCCAGAGGGAAAAAGTATTGCTCAGAAACTGAGATGATACTTTAGAGGAAAAAAGAAGAGAAGAGAAGAGAAGAGAAGAG
>PPHD01018475.1:0-14533 GCA_002909625.1 Bambusicola thoracicus
AAAAAAAAAAAAAAAAAAGAACAAGAAAAGAGATGAAACTCCTTTCAAAGAGAAATAAAACAAAACTAATTTAGTCACCAAATGCCACTGGCACACATGTGCCTCTGAAGGATACTTCTATAAAGTCACGTACAGATCAGGATCTTCAGCAAACTCTGCCTATCTCAGCTATAATCAAATCTAACACTCCTTTGAACATCTGTTACTGTAAAGCAGCACAGCTTCCTGTCTTTCAGGAGACTTGCACATTTTCATTAATTTTTTTTAATTGAGCACTTAGTTCTTCTCAACTTGTGTTTCCTCCTGATATGATTGCATAATACATACATCTTATATATGTATAAATGTGTACAAATGTATATCTTTGCTATGCAATTTATATACATTGCTATACATACACATGCTGTGCTGTGAAAGACTACTTCCAAAATATTTTGTAAGAAGAAATACATATAAAAGCAGTTTGTTTCAGCAAATCTCTACTGTCTGTGACTAACATTCTCCTGAAAATATTTTGTACCATGAGAAAGGTAAAGGGTAAAAAAAGTGAGACACTTTAGGATTTGTATTAGTTTTATAATGCTGATGATGTATTACAGAACACGCTTGGAAGAATCACAGAATGGCTAATGTTGGAAAGGACCCTTGGGTCCATCTAGCTCAGCCCTTGCTCAAGCAGAAACACCCAGATCAAGAGATGATCTGTAGCCTAGAAAACTGATGTGATAGCCAAATAGCAATGACAACTAGTTGCCCTATCTGAGCTGCTCATGGTGAGGCTGCTGCATGTTGTCATCATATCAGGTCTTTCTGAGGAGGGTTCCTGTAGTTCATTAACCACAGCAAATAGACAACAAACTTTAATTATATTACAAACTTATATATAACTACATTCAGTTTCAGCATGGTTCTAAAATCACTAGAAGAAATTCTGCTAGAAATTCAGGCTTCCAGAGAATTACTATGTTTTGGTTTATTGTTTTAGCTACTTTCATCTATACTAATGTATTTTTTGTAGACAATAATAATGAGGCATAACTCTGTTCATTTGCTAAAAAGTCCTGTTCCCCTCTGAGATGGCATATTTTTCAAGAACAAACAGAATTATGAATGTTTTATATATAGTAGCAGAAGAATGCGGGAAATAATTGGATGGAAATACATTTCATCCAAAATATCCATTGTAACTGCAGACATTTTAAAAATAAACTGATATTACATTCTGTATGTTTAAGTCAAAGTGGTTCCTATCTTTCTCCACTGGCTAGAAAGGAAGACCCCAGTGATAAAATCAGGTGAAGATACCTAAACCAAAGGCAAACAACATGAATGCCACCATTCCCGCTTTCTGACTGAGGTCTCATTCTTGCAGATGATACATATAAATTTAGAGCTCAAAGATGACTCCTGTAGTGAATTGTAAAGTAATTGGTGTTCTTATCCAGGATATCATTCTAGGTCACTGCTACATTTACCCTGCTGATTTTTCTTATGCTAGAATTTTGATCAAAGATTCTGTTGGAAAAAGTCATCTTCTACACTGCTAGTTTTCCCTATTCAAGGTAGCAGATTTTCATATAGGAAAATTTGCTCTCATCTGCATACACCGTGCAATGATCAGAGTAAATTCCTGAGGCTGGTTTTCTCAACAAAAATACTAAAGTGATACATATGAAAGTAATGTCTATTTAGACCTATATTCCAGAATGAATATATAGGTGCAAATAAAACAAGTTATATTTCAGCCTCATGTCACTGAGTTGTCCTTTAGTAGGAAGAGGAACCCCGAGTATTTGTAACTATTCTGCAAAAGACTAGGTTATGAAAAAGAGCTATCACTGATATTTGTAAGAACCATTTCACAATGTGTCTTTCACAGTATTATGCAGAATTTACTTAATATTTAATGCTTTCCTGTGATTTCTCCACACTTTGTAATTGAATTTGGTCACACAGTCATAGAAAATGAGTACTCTACGAGTTATCCGGTATAAAGAGCCCATGAAATTTGTATGAGAATTAACAGCGACCATCCATGTCTGTTTTCTGGAAGGCATCTGCACCACCAGGAACTGTTACAAAGCTCACCTGAACCCCTTCATCTGTTGTTTATGGACATAAAAAAAGGAGAATAAGCATACTCAATTCCACCATAATTGCAAATGCTTCTCAAACATTCTGCTTCAGAGTAAGACTCGCTAAGGTGCTTTTCACAGCCCTAATTCCCTGACTGTAGCACAATAAAAATACTCTGATCTCCAACAAGCAATTTCTTGCACACTTGTGAAGTCAGCCCAAGCTAGACTCTATATTAATTACATCACTAGTGTTACTGTTTCATTTATTTTCCAGTGTAAGTGTCTCAGACATACTTGAATGAAATGCATGTCAGCCCATAATGCCTGATTTCTATTCAGTAATAGGAGTGACAAATGTATAGTCTGCAGCAATTTATGTCAAACCAATGTCATGTTATTTCTAAACTGCTTTTGGTAGGGAGATTGAAGCGTTGTGAACAAGGCTATCAGTCTCTCTACCACCTACAACATCTTTGGAGACAATTTTCATTACATTTGAATAATGTTTTGGCACAGAAGCATTTTATCTCTAAGATCTGGAAGCAGCACTTCTTCACAGTTTTCTTACATTTATCATGTCCCATGTATTCTAAAAGAGAAAGAAATGCCGTCTTCCATTCTGACTGGTTGGAAGTTCTGTTAATGCCTGTCATCAGTAGGGCAGAGAGACCACCACAAACAAAATTGAGCATTCTGCAAAGACTTATCTACACATGACAAGAAATGTCATCTCTTCCCCAAGAACTGGAGACCATCATGTTCTACCATTTGTGCCTTCTTTAAGAGTCTTACAAGGTAACTAACATCACTGTCTCCCACACAGTGAATGCATGATGAAAGAGAAACGTATCCTATATAACAGAAGCTGGAGTGCTTCCTGCAGAGATTTCATTGATGAAAGAGAGATGTTCTATCAAACACTAGTGAAGTCATCTCTCTATGGTTTGGTAAGATTCTTTTGTATACAACATTGTGAATTATTTGTCTGTTCTCTGGCCTGTACCACACTCAGGGGCTTCTCTGCAAATAGTGGCAAATCACCATGGAAACTTACATCAGCCTGAATGTTTTTGGTTTGCTGTTTCTGTGAGAAGTTTAAATTCTGTTCCTTCCTTAGTAATCATAGCACATGAAGACTGAGCTAAGAGCCTAAATATTTTTATTTACTTTCTGCCTGCCCGCTATTTCTATCACATTGATAATGTTTTATATTTCTAATAATAATGTGGGTTAGGCATTGCAAAGAGAAAAAAAAAAAAAAAAAAACACGAATAAAGAAGTTGTTCTTAACTCAAAACTTCAATGTCCATTAGTACTTCAGTGAAACATCACTTACATAAAAGAGAGAACATGCTTTACATCTAATATGGTAAGCTAACATAAATTTTTTGTATAGTAATCATACACTCTTTGCTGGGTAAAGAACTGGCTGGAGGGCAGGGCCCAGAGTATGGTGGTGAATGGAATTAAATCCAGCTGGTGAGAAGTCATGAGTGGTGTTCCTCAGAGGTCAGTACTGCGGCCCATCCTGTTCACTATCTTTATTGATAACTCGGACAAGGGGATTGGGTGCAACCCCAATAAGTTTGCAGATGACACCAAGTTGGGAGGAAGTGTTGATCTGCCTGAGGATAGGAAGGCCCTTCAAAGGGATCTGGACAGGCTGGATATCTGAGCTGAGGCCAATGCGATGAAGTTCAACAAGACAAAGTGCCAACTCCTGCACTTCAGCTACAACAACCCTAGGCAACACTACAGGCTTGGGGCAGAGAGGCTGGAAGTCTCTGTGGAAGAAATGGACCTGGGGATGTTGACTGATGCTCAGTTAAACACAAGTCAGCAGTGTGCCCAGGTAACCAAGAAAGCCAATGGCGTTCTGACTTGTATAAGAAATAGCATTGCTAGAAAGAGCAGGTAAAGTAATCATCCCCTGTATTCAGCTCTGGTGAGACTGCACATCAAGTACTGTGTTCAGTTTTGTGCCCCTCACTACAATAAAGACATTGAGAGTCTGAAGTGTGTCTATGGGAAAGGCAACAAAGTTGGTGAAGTGTCTGGAGCAGAAGTCTTATGAGGAGCAGCTGTCCGAACTGGGATTGTTCAGTGTGGAGAAGAGGCAGCTCAGAGGAGACCTTACAGCTCTCTACAACTCCCTGAAAGGAGGTTGTGGAAAGGTGGAATTGGCCTCTTCTGCATAACTAGTGATAGGAGTACAGGAAATGCCCTCAAGTTGAGCCAGGAGAGGTTCAGGTTGGATATTAGTAAAAATTTCTTCTCCAAAAGAGCGATCAGGCACTGGAATGGTCTGCCCAGGGAGGTGGCAGAGTCACTATCCCTGGAGATGTTCAAGAAACGTTTAGATGTTGTAGTGAAGGACATGATTTCACAGAGAAATATTGGTCATAGGTGGACAGTTGGACTGGGCGATCTTGGAGGTCTTCTCCAACTTTGATGAGAATGCATAGTTCTATAATCCAGATTCATCTTCCAGCTCATATAAACACTAAGGAACCATCAGTTGCACAAGACAAACAAGCTACAAACATTTTTTAAAATAATACAGTGCACTTTTTTTAGTTGTTGAATTTCAGTTTTTCCTACTGCCAATCAATTGTTGTCATAAACAGACTACATATTTTCTGTTTTTTTTTTCCTTAATTAAGCAAAAGACCTTTTCTATTTTATTATTTAGTATACTCCGTCTCTTAGAATAACTACATCTTTTGGAATTAGTCGGAAAGTACTTAGATCATGGGAAATTGCTTTGCTAATCCCAAGAATCCTACTGTGCATGCCATTCTCATCTCCTTACTAGAAATGGAATTACAGCTATTTTGAATGTAGAGGTCAATGGTTCTTTACGTTAATCACCATTATTTAGAAGACAGAAGAGCCAGATCCCATCCCTCACTGCTGTTTTGACACATTCCTGAAGTCAACAGCATTGAACTTTCATAGTTCAAAATGAAAATTTTGAACAGATAACATCAACATTTTAGTGTAACTTTGATGTGATCATATGTGCGTTTAAATTGAAAACAGAAATAAAAGAAAAAAGTCTTAGTACCACAGTGGTTTACTGCCACACACAGGTTCATTTTCAGCTGCTAGATAATTTGTAAAGTGAAACTGCAAACAAAAGTACACCTAGGCCAGTATCCTGTCTCTGACTGTAATTATGTGTACTATATAATAGGACAAACATATCTAATGCTTTTCCCTGACTTCAGGTAGTTTTAGTTTAGTTCAGCTCCTGATTTAAAGAGATTTACCTGATATAAATACAACTGCTAAGTTATGACTGCAAAGAAGGATACATTATTCTCTAGAGATAATGAAAATACCTAATAATAAGCCAATACCCAAAATGAAGCTAATTCAGCTATCAGAACTAATCTAGCCTATGCTTGAAGCTTTACACAGGTTTATCTACCATGATTATAACTGAATTATGTCACACCTACCTAGTTGGACCAGATGACTCTAGAAGTTGGATAATTTAGATGTCATTCTAAATTATCATTATGTCATTACATAAGCTGCTGTATAAAACAATTGTTTCTTTGGCAGAAATGCCACACCCTGGTGTTGAAGTTCCACAGACAGTTTGCTTAAGCATATGCCTAGTGAGACAAGATTTTCTTTACTTTCTCTGCTGACTAGGGTAGGACCCAAGCCATATCTTTTTGGAATCTAATGTGTAAAGACTAAAGTGAAGTGATACGTAACCCACTCTAGTTGCCTAAATGTCTCTTTTTTTTTTTCTTTTTAGTTTTGTTTTCTAGGCTAGTTTTCCAGTATTTCTGGTTTTTTTCCTACAACCTTTGTTATTTGCTGGGAAGCAGAATATGCTGAACATCCAGTTGTTAAAGCATTTGAAACAAGGAAATCAAATGGTGAGGTGCTGGGGATCGCAATCTTTAATGCAGGACAAGAGTAATAGCAGACCATAAACTCAGTCAAAGATATTTAGTAATGTAAAATGCTGTTACTTACACATGCTATCTTTAATTTCACATCCAATTTTGGTATATCAAAAATCTAGAAAAAAGTTTTTGATCATGCATACTGCCCCATCACTGCAGCTGTTAGAGATATAGACACAGGTTATGCCTTCAATAGATGTAGATATTACCATTGCTTGTATTTAGCCTTTTCAAATTGTTTTAATGCAAATAGAAATAATCTCAGTGATCCTTTCTGGTTCACAGCTTGGATATGGGGCAATTATTACTGACTTAATTTTCCTATCTTTTTTGAAACCACTTATTTAAATGAACATAGAGAATTTCTTCTCTAAGGACACTAATTTTATAGATGTTATATGGCTGACTGAGTTCTCTAAGTTGTTGCTGAAGGTACAAAATTATTTCTGTGAGACTAAATATACAATTCAGTAAGCATGGTCTTTGGCAAGTTACTGCACTGTCAGAATTGTTATCCTTTCAATGAGGTGTTAAAGGGAAGACACATCTGCTTGCTTCACTTGGCGGATGGAAGTTAAAAGACTCTCAGTAGTACTAGAGTCCTGCTAACCCTGGTGTCCTTGCCAGTGTTCTTTTATCTGTCAGTTAAGTAAGTCCTGATACTCAGTTTTGCAAGCTAGAGTCATTGCTAAATATAATGCATATTGCATTAGGTCACGTTGTCATTATACAATCATTTTCTAACCTTATTTATTGAAATAGCATCAATACTATGCATAAGAAATTAGCTTTGCAGAGATAGATCATTGCCAAAACCACTCAACTGATCATTTTGAATTTGGAGAAACTTTTTGTTTCATTCTTTAGAAACAACTTACTTGGTCCAGCCCTTAGAAACAACTTTTAAATTAGTAGTTCGAGAAAAAAAATAATCATTTTCTCACTGCAGTAAGAAATGGATGTGAAAACACAGGCAGACTCTTTGTTATTGTATGAGTGACCCAGGATCCAATTTCCAAAGAACTGCATTATATGAATTCTGACTGTGTTATACTCCAACTTGCAAAACACTAGTAACGGATTTTATTTACTCTTATCTCTATGCAAAGCTTCAGCTCTTCGCTCTATTTGTCCAATATACATTTAAATGAGTTCTCTTACGTACCAATATGAGATGGATACTTTTATTTCTGCTATATACAGTACATCCTCAAGAAAAAAAGAATAAAAAAAGAAACTTCATTTGATATTCATTTTGACATTCTGGCCCCAGAAGAAATAACAATAGTTTCATACTTATCCATCTGTTTTTCTGTTTTAGCTAGAGAATGTGCTTATAATTTTCTAGGGACATGAGGCGACCTTCCAGTTGTGCCTTTAAAATCCATTACATCCTAACATGCTAATTGATGTTCTGCATGCAAAACTGCAATGGAAAGCATCTCCTAAAATGATAAAGGTTTTCATTCAAGAGCAGGAGTTAAGTGATGTCTCCCACTTTCTTCAGTTGATATAAAACTTCAGTGTAACACATCTGCAATCATATTTAAATA
The DNA here is from genome assembly GCA_002909625.1 of Bambusicola thoracicus. Taxonomy (NCBI): domain Eukaryota; kingdom Metazoa; phylum Chordata; class Aves; order Galliformes; family Phasianidae; genus Bambusicola; species Bambusicola thoracicus. The sequence goes on from PPHD01018475.1 coordinate 7,558, forward strand.
GCAATAGTCTGAATTTCAGAGAAGAATACATAAAGTGTTCTTTAAAGTCAGCTCTCACAGTAAAACAGCTGACCATTCATGTTGCCTAGCAACTCCATTTTATTACAAGGAATCTAATATCAGAGTGCAATGGTTTGGGGAAGTTCTGGTTAGAAGTAATAATCTGCATGAGAAAGACATTAATGGCCTCTCACTTTAGTAACTATACCTCTTTACTAAAATTGGTCAGTGGTAGTTCAGAGTCAGCCATCTGCCTGCCTTTGGTATGCTTTTGGGTATGCTTTGGAGTTTATTAAATGGGAGGTGAACATCATATTGTCAATGAACATCATATTGTCAATAGCATAGCAATGGATGGAACAACAAAGAAATTGATGGGGGAAACAAAAGTCTTACTTGCACAAGATTCACTTTTCTAAGACTTGTTTTTAATATTGTTTTTAACAGTATATCCCATCAGAGATGGGATGAGCATTCCAGTTAGAAGTGATAGGTTATCATAACAGTATTCATGAGTCAACTTACACTGATTTTTTTTTTTTTCTTTTCCTTTTACACAGTTTCTTTCTCCCAGCTTTGTTTGTTTTGTTTGCTATCCCCTCCATCTCCCCCTTTTTTGTTGTTGGTCTTCCCTTTCTGTAAAGTACTTGGGTTACGATTCTGGAATTCAAACCAGCATTCAAATTTTAAGGTTGTATCTGCTACAGTTCTGTGTTCCTATGTAACATTTTGGCAGGCAGACATATTTCAGTTAGACAGAGTCAGAAGCAAAGACACTCTTAGGTAATGGGACTTACTGGGTTATTGTACACTCTGGGCTTCTTGAATGTTATGTTTATAAATAATATCTGAATGTAGACCTTTGAGAAGCTAACAGAATAAACAAAAAACCACAAACAACAGAGCACTGCATCAGTACATCCAAATTAAATATTTCCAGCTGACTATAACTTGTTATGTCAGAAACTTTAAGCTGTTTTGGTTTGTTGAATCAGCATTTCTTTGAATCATAAAGAAGCAATGAATATGCTTCATTTTAAGCTGGCAAGTAGCCCCACTGAAGTATGACTTTCCTTGAACTCTACAGAACTAAGATCTGACTGAGGCTAAAGACAGACTAACACATTAATGTGCCATTGTACTCCTCATGCTATCGACGCCCAGCTAATATCAGTCTATGGCTGAAGAACGTACTGAACAAAAGGTTACAATTGTACATGCATATTAAATAATCCCTTTTAAAATTCTCTTCCCTGAATTCTTCTAACTGCTTCCCACTTTCTTAGGTATGCCTGTTGCTTCTGCGCATCTTGTGGAAGTGGATTCCAAGTCAAAATATGTGCTATATAAAATGTAGCAGAAAGAACTTCTTGAAGTCTGTTTCATGTTAATTTCATTAAGATACTCTAGTATGGTATTTTCTGATGTGAGAAATAGTTACTATCTCTTCCCTGCATGTCTTCTGCCTCTCACTTTGATATCTTAGGAAGAAGTACTCTGCTACTGTCTTTGCACCACAGGATAAGTATATCAATTGTATGAATTATTTTATAGAATCCACCCAGTAATCACCTATTTCTTTCCCGCGTTATAGAATCTTCTACTTTGTTTGTACAGAAGTAACTCCGTATCTTTTATAATTTCTGCTGCCATTATCTTTACCTCCTTCTGTTCTAGTGACTATTTCTTTTTCCTAATGAGAAGCAAAATCATGTGAAGTATTCAAGATTTAGCTCACTATTAATTTCTACAATGATATACCTATGTTTTTTTTCGTAAGAAGCAATTATCATATTCTGTTGACAAATTGTGTGCTACTGAGTATTGAGCATGAGGTTAAGAATGTACTTACATACTTACGGCATCAGACTTCCAGTTCTTTGAATATTTACTAGTACCAAAAAAAAAAAAAGATTCCAGTTAATTCTGAATGCCAAATTAGAAAGATAATTTTAGAATAGTTATAGTCTGCTCGATGTGTCTAAATAAAATCTAAGCCACTGACCATCCCAAGAATTTCTCTAAGCTCAAGAGCAGCAAGCAACATCTGCAATCTGAAACACTAAGCAAGAAACTTAAAGTTCATGGTAACTGAACTCACAGTAGATGAAACTGTCAGGGACAGATACATTAGGGTTAAATTGAAATTCATCTACATATACCTTAGAAAAGCACAAGTAAGGTATTCATTATTTCAGCTGGCAGGCTTATTGCTGCTGAATAGTGTAGTCCAAATATCCTACCACTGGACAGATGGATCATTAAGGAAGAGTATGTTCTTATGATAGAAGAGATGACTAATCTCAGAAAAGATCATAGTAAATACCTGTATGGCAAACAGGTATACAGGTATTGGAGAGATTATCTTGCTACAAAGCAAAAATGAAATAAAGATTTTACCTGCATCCTGGGCTCGCAGAAGGCTTCCCAAAGGGAGAATCTCCAGATAGAGATCCTTTCTCCTGGGGAGTCAGCCCTTAAATGGGGTCTATGGAGCCTGGCTCCACCCCTTCCGGTCACTCAGGTGAAACTGCATTCACCTGTGCCCCTGCAGCTGAGTCAGCACTCGCCTCAGGTGGTCAATCAGAGATTCAGGCCATGATTCAACAGTTCCCATACACTACCATACTACCTGGCTTCCATTCATCATACAAATTGAAAGAATCAACATTAGGGACAAAGAAGCACAACTTCTGTTTTTCCTGTATCAGGCCAAGTCAATTCTTAAAATTCTGTGTCACTATTAATTATGTCTACATCTTCATACTTTCTCCAGTAATAAAAACATCCATAGTTACCTTGTATATCTTACTGAGAGTTTATTTTCTCACTCTGGCATGGAAGTGCATGTGAAGCAAAGAGGTGTCATTTAATCCTCCATGCAGAAAAAATTGTGGGTGTTTTATCCCCTCTTAATAGACAAATATTGACAATGACACCCTACTGAGACTGTAATATGCCTAGTTAAGCCACATGTGTTTTTTAGAATTCATTTCTTTCCAATCATATTCTATTAAAGGAAATCTTAAGTTTACTTCATTGCAAAGCACATGGCAGGGTTAATGTTTCTTCAGTTCTGAAAGAAATCTTCAATCTAAGCTAATGTCTTTATGTTGTTTTCCTTGTAGAGCATACAACAGGAAAGAGTCAAATGAGGAAATTTATCAACCTGGATCCAAAGAAGTACTTATTTTAAAAAGCTTTTTATATGTATTTTATCTACTCTACATACTTACTCAATAAACCTTTATTTACCATATTGGCCAAAACACTAAATTATCAAAATCCTTCTGGTTATATCAGTCACTGATTAAATCTGACTCTTCTCAACTGTGTCTCAGTAGCTATTACTGTTGAAAGTCCAGCATTACATAAAAAGAAGTAAATAGCTAAGTAAAATTTATCCTAGAATTGCTCTAGGTAAATAGGCCTCTCATTTCATTGTTTTTCATTCTAGAGCAGTTTTCAAGATAGCAGAGCAACATAAAATATTCTCTTTGCCTTACTGTCTTCTTAGGAACAATTACATTCTTTGACTTTTTTTTTTCTTTTCTAAGTTATGACCTAAACCTGAACCTATTCTCTCATCATAGCCGTGAGTCCTATTATTCATAATCATAGCTCCTCATTTCTTTTGATCTTTTTTATTACTTATGAAAAGCACTGAGTATATTTTAGTGTTCTAAATGAAATTAAAAATTATTTATTTAGATTGTTCTTATCTGGAAAACAACCTAGTTAAAGGAAATAATTTCTCAATATTCAGTATTTTAGTACAATTACACTACGAAAACCTTCCAGTGAAAGCAGAATGCGTGAAGAAAATCAAATTACTTTGTCAATATTGCTAATTTTCAAAACACAAGCTATACAAGTATTTTTACTTAACATCAGTATATTTTCTATACGGATATTTTTGGCTACATGTACATTCTTCTGGCTGAAGGAGTAGGTTTTTTCATTGAAAACCCCTAAAACCTCTCTCTCCAATTCAAGTACTGTTGTTACTGTCCAGTATCAGCACCAACAGCCATTTTCTGTCATACACAAATTTAATATAGCACTTCCGAATGCCTTTCCCATTCAACAGGTCACACACAAAGTCTTAACAAATGTGAAATACAATTGATATGTTATTTGTGAGATTGGACAAATACAAGACATTTTATTTACTTTCCTCCTCACTCAGATGTTTAAACTGCTGACTGATCATGATACCTCTGAAATGTCAGAGGTATGTGTTGGATCTCCATGTCCACATACTGGCTGGAGGCTGTCAGGCTCTTCTGTACAGAGAGGCTGGGGGCTGGTTTCAGCCATCTCCAACAGCCCCGTCTTAGGGCACAGCTGAGCCTATCAGCCAAGAAGGCACCTCTGGGAAAACACAGTTTTAAAAAAGGCAAACAAACAAACAAACAAAAACTCATGGCAATGAGGAGTAAAGAGAAAAACACCAAGGCCAGAGATTCCCCAGGGAGAGTGCCATATCAGATCAGGTAAAATTTCCTGAAGGAAATACAGCCATTGGAGAAGAGCCCGAGCTAGAGCAAGATAATCCTGGAGGACTGCAGCCTGAGTAGAGCACCTATGCTGGAACAGGGGAGAAGTGTGAGGAGGAAAAAGCATAAAGGAATTATTAAAGAGCAGAAAGGAGGAGTTAGGGATTGAAGCTCCCCTTCCTCATGTCTTTCTATACGGCTAAGTGATGGTGGAGGAAGTAGAAGAGGTAAGAATGAAAGAGTGAGGTTGAGACTAGGAGAAAAATGGGTGGGATGGGGAAAGTATTGTTTTAGTTTGTCTATTTTCACTGGCAAAACAAAACAAAACAAAAAACACATCAAGTCTATTTTGTCCATGATGGTAATTGGTAAATGATCTCTACCCACAAGATTTTCTGACTTATTTTCTCCCCTTTTTTCTCACCTGTCCTGCTGGGCAGGTGGATTGAGAGAGTGGCTGAGGAGGTGTTTTTCAGTTGGCTAAAGTCAGCTCACTACAAGGTTTTACATATCCTTGGTCCATGACAATTACCAAAGTTATGATCCCAGTTTAGGAGCAAATTTGCCAACTTTTCCTAGGTCAGCACATAACTTATTTTTTTAACAGTTGGAATTTGTAGGCTAAGCTGCAAGCTATTTCTTTTTGGTTATTTTGTTTGGTTGAAAATTTGGTTTTAGTTTGTATAATTGTGGCTATTTTAAATTATACAATATGCTTTTATTTCTGAATAGCATTATGTAAGTACATAGCAAATAGAATGCATTGCACAACAGTCATTAAGTGAGCATGGTATGTTATAGCAAGCAGGTATTAGCAAAGGATAATTTTGCACATGCTGATGTATCACCAAGCTGCAGGATTTTGTGACAAGAAACTGGATAGTTATGAGCTTCTCATTTTTACCACTTTATCAAAGTTCATCCACTGGAACTGTGCATACAAGTGGAAACCACTTCTACTGGAATGTGGCAGTATGAAATATTATTCAGTAACCACTGTCATTACTCATGTTAGATAGAAGCAGGGTGACATCAGAGCAATCTAACTGCAGAGATTCGAGTGGTGAATAAAACCAATTAGAGTCACATTTAATATCTTTATGTGGTTTATGTCAAACTAACAGTATGTCTGTACTCCCCATGGCAAGTAATAGGTGTCTTAATTTTTCCACAATAAATTACTATAGTTCTCCATCGCAGATAATACTTGAATAATGTGAAATTATAAGAATTTTGTTAGAGAAGTATTTTAATCTTCCATCTACCTTGCCAGAAGGAATCTTAATGTATAAAACCAGTTTTACAGTTAATGTTTCAATCTGAGGTGTGAGATAATAATAGCTTCTATTTTCAGCACCAATATAGACTACATAGATTACAAAAAGGACTGTGTTACTTCTTAAGAATAGACCACCTTGAAAAAAAAAAAAAAAAACTCATTGAAAATAGGAGAGATCTTCCTTCCATTTTACGTAGGACCTATCCAAAGAAAAAAAAAGATTATCAGAATCAGTGAAATTGCTCAGGGGCTAGATGAGTTGTAAGTCAAAGTAAAAATGGGATCACTGATTATAAATATCAGGAAATAAAAAACAATATTCTTCTTCATGACAATTCAGGTGATCTGAATTACTCACTTTTTGGTAAGGTTTATTTTCCTATGCTTAAATGCCCATGGAAACAAAATCAGAGGATAGTAAACATGTCATTCAGTTTTGTTCTTTAAAAATAAGTGAAATACAAGATAAACGTGAAAGGTGATTCTAATTAACTTTTGAAAATGCAGCTCTGTTAAATATTATGAAGGGATTTGATCTACCTTAAATTAGGCACATTAATTTTAATCATTCATATGAAAGACAGGCACCTCAAATTTTAAAGATGCTAGACAGAAACGGTGCAGTCTATATACCCCCAAAATGAGGTAGCATAGGTGCTCAAATAGATGAAATGAAAAGACATATCATTGTATTTGCAGTTCCTGATTAAAACTAAATAATAAGAAGGCTGACTTGGAGTTATGGAATCATACAATCATAGAATTGTTTGCATTAGAAGGGACCCTTAAAGGTCATCAAGTCCAACTCCCCTGCAATGAACAGGAACACCTACAGATAAATCAGGTTGCTCAGATTCCCGTCCAGCTTGACCTTGAATGTCTCCAGGGACAGGGCATCCACCATCTCTAATGGGCAACCTGTTCCAGTGCTTCACTACCCTCACTGTAAAAATCTTTTTTCTTACATCTAATCTAAATCTCCCCTCTTGTACTTTGAAACCATTTCCCCTTGTCCTATCACAACAGGCCCTGCTTAAGAGGCCTTCTTATAGAATCACAGAATCATGAAATGGCTCAGGTTGGAAAAGGCCTTAAAGATCATCGAGTCCAACTGCAACCTAACCATACTACCCTAACTCTAACACTCCTCTGCTAAATCATGTCCCTGAGCACCACATCCAAACAGTTTTAAAACACA